>CM070038.1:196193-215344 GCA_036250615.1 Ptychadena robeensis | reverse complement strand
CAACCTGCGGACCTGGAGGCAAATATTCGCAGGCCTATTTTGGGCTCGTTGTCGGCGGACCCCCCCCTTGTCCTCCCACATTGCCGGCCCCTAAATTTATTTTAGTGTTGTAATGGCATACAGGGATCAGCAACCCCTCCATAACCTGCTGTAATGGTCACAATGCTGACTTTCACGCTTTTGGCTTCCGATCACTCCAGTAACACTCTGATCACTGTTGATCGAGGAACCTACCCGGTCTGATCATATGACGCTTACCGCAACCACAAGGGTGGTCATTGGAGGAGGGGCTCGGCTCCGCGACGATGCTCACACCCAGGCTGCACAGTGAGAATGGTCGCTGGGGCGGGTGCGGGGGTGCTTGCACAACAGGTGGCAGGAGGAGCGGGGGGGTTTCTGGTGCGTTGGTCGTGCCTTCCAAACCCACCCAGGGTCAGGACCGGCCCAGGGGCGCGGCCCTGCCGCCTCCCCCCCCCTGGCTCGCTCAGACCACGCGCCCGCGACAGGTGACCACAGGGTGCCCGGCGGGACTGTGGTGGGTGCTTGACCCACCACAGGGGCTACGGAATGACGCCCGACGGGTCCGCGGGGCGCCGCCTGCTGTCCAGGTTTGTGGATCCTGGTTGGTCTCTCCACACCGCCCCACTTCCTGCTCTGAGCTATTATGTTCACACCCAGGATGGAGTGGTCCTGGATCAATTTTTGTTATGTTGAGGGTTACTGCCATCTTGTGGCCCCTCCATATTGACGAAGTTGGCCACCACCTGGTCCACAAGTGTCTCTCTCCAAGCAGAAGTGTCCTCTTTGTTGTGTGTTCTAGGGGATCACCAGCCCTCTCCCTGCGAGACAGGTTTACGCATACCACAAACCCAACCTTCTACCACGTATCCACCATTTCTGCTATCCATACACACTCGTATTACTTTCCAGGTAACGTGCGATGTGCAGTACGCTATTCCGGGTTCGGTCTGGTGTCCCTCCGCCCTTGTCCCCGCTCTTGATAGTCTCTTTACCTCCGAGGTCTATTAGCGATCTGTTTCCTCCGGGGCACAACCTCACCTTCCGCCCTCGTACAGCGGATCCCTACCGTAATTACATCTTCGTTTCAGTCAAAGCCGGCCGACCTAATTAGTGGTGGAGCAAGCGATTGATTTTATCAGCTCAAAATGATTACTGTACGTCGCATTCCAATAAAATTATGAAGCTGCCACTGTCCAGGTTGAGCCGTCGCCGGTAAAGATGTTTCCGCTGATAAAATGGTCTTCCTTTTCACCTCCCACCCTTCCCCCCTCCCGCCCTCTACTCTGGACGTGGAAGGACTAGTAGGTCGTCCGACTCTGGTCGGGGTCCGTATGTGCAAATGTAATGTGACATCGCATCAGCATACGCATCGTACACCTCTAAGATACCCACATGACAACTTTCATGTTCTATCGTGCCACGACAACATATCGTGTTGTCATTGTTTGGACTAGTTTTGGGCCTCCCTCCCCACCCGAGCAGAACAAAAAACAGTCAATAATCCGTAAAAGTTATGCCCGCCTTCACCCCAAAAAATTAGCGTCATGGTTTCCAGGATCTTTGGGGCTGTGCAAAATATACAACGCCCCCAATCATAATATCACGGCCTAGAAGTTACCAGTTCCTACGTTGCTGACCATAACGGGTCATTACACCTGGCTTCCTTTTTTATTCCAGTATGGACCATAGTGCAGCTCAGGAAGTGTGTTTTTTGATCCGTACAACAATAAATTGTGTAAAGGTCTACTATACAGGGAACACTCCCCCTACCAGTAAGACTTTTGGCCACACCTGGACAACGCTATTTCCAGTAGGACAGACAGACCCTTCTCCAACCCGGTACCAATGCAGACACACCACGACCTCCCCCCTCCGCCTATGGTTAGACCGTCCACCACCAGCCATGGCCTTGACGATGTGCACCCCTCTAGCCATGGTGTAGATGACACCCTCAGCCTTATGTGGTTAGACCGTTGCACAACCTCAGCCATCATTTCGGTTCTGCTAGATGTCCAATCCCTCCAGCACTATTGTTACGATGTCCCACCCACCACTACCGCCATGTCCGTTCGCCCATGTCCACAACCCTCAGCACATGGTTAGATTGTCCACCTTCCCTCACGCCCTGTTAGCTGTCCCACCCCCATACACTCGCCCTTGGTCTAGATGTCCCCACACCCACTCTAAACGACCATGGTTAGATCTGCCTCCCCCACCCCCCTTACCCCTATCGTGTCCAGATCCACCACTACGCCACAGTTCGGTCAGCGTCACCACCACGCCTCAGCCATCGTAATGAGGTCTCTTCCGACCACCCCTCAGCATTATCGCGTCAGACTGCTGCCACCATCAGCCCATTTGCGTCCGTGTCACCCACCATCTCAGCCATGGTCAGATTTGTCTCCACCCACTCAGACTCATGGTCAACCGATGTCCACCTCGCACCACTGGTTATATGTCCACCCCTAGCATGGTTATTATCTGTCAACACCTAGCACATGGTTAATGTCCCACCCCCCAGCCAGGGGTATAACTGTTCTCCAATCCTCAGCCTTCCCATTCCGCGCTTACAGTCATTGTCAACCACTCAGCAATTGGTCACGATGGTCAACCCCCTTCCTCCCATGGTTACCCCAAGGGGATGGTTCCACCCCTCCCGCCCATGGTTAGCTATGTCCACTCCCTCAGCCCATGTACAGCCTGTCACCCTCTCAGCCATGGTCAGATGCTCACCACACTTCAGCCCCCATGGTCTAGAGTGACCTCACCCTCCAGACCATGGTTTCTATGTCCACCCCTAGTCTCTTCATATCGGTTATACTGTCACCACTCAGCCATGGTTAGTATGTCCACCCTCCATGCCCATGGTTAGATGTCCACCCAGCCATGGTAGATGTCCTACCCCTCAGCATGGTTAGATGTCCACCCCTCCAGTCCATGGTTAGATGTCCACCCTCCAGCCATGGTTAGATGGTCAACCTCAGCCATGGTTATCTCTTCTATGTCCACCCTCAGCCATGGTAGCTGTCCACCCCTCAGCATGGTCAGATGTCCTACGCCCTTAGCCTGTCAGACAGTTGCACCCTTCAGCCATTGGTTAGATGTTCACCCCTCAGCACTTATTTTTTGTCAGATGTCCACCCTTCAGGACCAGGTTAGATGTCACCCCTCAGCCATGGATTAGATGTCCACCCTCAGCCTATGGTTAGATGTGCAAGCACCTTAGGCCTATGGTGAGATGTGCACCCATAGCCATGGTTAGTGATGCACCTCCTCAGCAATGGTTACGATGTTGCACCACTTCAAGCCCTTCTGGTTAGATTGTTGCAACCTCCTCAGCCCATGGTTAGAATTGTCCTAACCCCTAGCCACTGGCTTTAGATGTCCACCCCCTCAGCCTCGAGGTTAGATCGTACATTACCACTACCAGGCCTGGTTAGATGTCCATCCACCCCTCCTAAGCCATGGTTAATCGCACAGCTCCACCCAACACGCCATCATGGCTCTTAGATGTTCCACCCCTCTAGCCCATCCCGGTCCCGAGTCCCACCCACTCAAGCACTTTATTTTGTTGTCCTAGATGTCCACACCACCAGCCCAGTGGTTAGTATTGTCCATTCACCCACCTCATGCTAATGGTTAGATGTCACCTACACCCTTTCTAGCCATGGTTAGTATGCCACCACCTATTGCCATGGCACGAGTCAACCTTCCCTGAATGCTCATGGTTCATTTGATGCCACCACTCGAGCCATTTCTTAGACCCCCCTGCGTCCACCCCTCAGACAATGGTCAGGTTTATGTCCATATAATCTACAGCATTTTAGCGCAACAGTGTTCAACCCCCCTCAGCCACCTTTGGCTAACGATTCTGTCCACCTACCTTATCCCTTCACCGCCCATGGTCACGAGGACACCCCCCTAAGCACCCATGCTGCTACCCCCAACGATGTAGTTCAAAAACCTCATCGCAACGGGTTCATCACTGGCCAAACGTCATAGAACATTTGTGTTCATCATGCTATTAACCCACCCTTTAGCGCCCAATTCAGCCCCTACTGGCTCTACCACCTGTAAACCACCTCACGTTCCCCCCATGGTCAGATGTCACCCCTATCCCCCCCCACCCCAGTGGTCAAGATCGCCACAAACCCCCTATTACATGACTATGCCCGTTTTAGCATTGTCCAACCCACCCATCATGCCCATGGTACATGCGCCACCAACCCTCTAGCACACACGCTCTACGCATGCTTCCTCCTTCCCCTCCCTCCTCTCTGTCCTTCCCACTACCTTCACGTCAGCCTCATGCGTTACTACGGGAGCCCACTAACCTCTTCCATTGTAAATGCTCTAACATAGGTTACCCCTTCAAGCCGATTGTCCAGACTCCTGGACCCTAACCCATCATCCACTTGGTCAGATGTTTCCACCCTCACACTCCACGCCTATGTTGCGGTACCGCAGTGTACAACTACCTTCAGACTCCCCATTGCGCCCTCCCTAGATGTACCCATCCCTCTAGCTCAGTGGTTAGAGGTCAGCCTACTCCCCTCAGCCCATTCGAGGCTGACGATGACTCTACATCCCCATGTCCATGCCATTGGTAGACGATGTCCCTACCCTCCTCAGATACCCATGTGCGTTAGATTTCTCTCTCACATATACCTGACCTTTAGCAAGGCGCTCCCGCCCTATGGACATTATTATATGTTGTTCAGCCATGCGTTATGATGTCCACCACCATCAGAGAATTGGTTAGTATGTTCCACTACTATCCCCCATCCCTAGCCTATCTTCGTTCGCCTTACCGACGGTCACATCCCCACTCTATAAGCATATGGTTTAGCATTGTGACCTATACCCCCTCCCACGCAGCCAAATTGGTTCCGATTCTTGTTCTCAACACCTCCTGATCACGCATCATGGTCCAGATGTGCAAACTGACTATCTACGCCCCATGGTAGATTCGTTTTGTACCATTCCCTTTCTTAGCACCATGGTTCATGATGTCCACCACCCTTAGCATGGGTGTCACACCCCTCAGACCCAATTGGTTAGATGTCCTAACCCCTAAGCCATCTGTCACGATTCCAACCCCCACCCCCCCCAGCAACAACAGTTGTCCATGACCTGCCACCACTACCTGCACCACATCGGTTTATGCAGTCCTACCACACGCGCAGCCAATGGTTACGGATGTGCACCCTTAGCCATGGTTAGATGTGCCAACAACCCTCAGCATGGCTAAGTTATGTGCACCCCTCAGTCCCATGGTCGAGATGATAGTCAACCCCTCAGCCATTGGTTAGATGGTGCCAACCCTCAGCCATGGATTAGAGTCGTCCACCCCCTCAGCCTCTAGGCTTCACGACTGGCACCCACCCTCATGCCTTACTGTCCCTGTCCTTTTTACGATTGTTTTACCATCCCCCTTCAGCTATACTCCTGCGGTAGATGCTAAACTCACCCCCCTTTAATTAGCTCTCTCTTCATGGGTTAGATGCCTTAATCCTTACCATCCGCAGTCACCATTGTCCTTAGATGTCACATCCCTCTCCACCCCCTTTAAGACACCCATGGTATATGTCACATCTCCCCTCTAGCGACCCATGGTAGATCGTACTACAACCACCTCAGTCCTCTCACCTTAGCGCGTTAGTATCGGCTCCCCTCACCCCTCAGCCATGCGTTAGCATGGTCCACCCCGCAGCCATGCTGTTAGATGTCCACCCCTCAGCCATGGTTACGATGGTTCCCACCACTCCAAGCCCTCATGAACTGTCATGAGGTCCACACCCCTTAGCCATGGTCAGTGATGTTCACCCCCTAGCCCCATTGGTTCCAGATTTTGTCGTCACCCCTCAGCCATGTGTAAGATTTGCCACCCCTCCGCATATGTCTCAGGATGTCAACCCTACGCCATCGGTCAGATGTGACACCTTCCTCGCCACATGGTCAGATGTCCAACCTCTAGCAATTATCCGATTCTGTTCACTTCCTTCCAGACCAAAGCTAGGCTAGTTTCCTGGCATTTGCGCACTGCAGGCCCTCGTGTCTTGCCATACACTAGCATTTGCAGGTCATCGATGCGGAGGGTTTTGGTTGGTTTGGACCTTACGTCTGTACCCTAGGTACCCTCCCAGCTATGCTTTCATCTGGGACAGGGTAGGTAGTCTTTAATTTTTGGTGCGTGGTCTTGCGTAGATATTGTGCATGCCACACAAGTGCGGAACTAGCAGCTAGGTCTTCTCTTTCTAGGGAACCTAATGCCTGTTCGGTATCCTAGAACTTTATACAGGTGTGGTCCGACAGGCCTGAGACCACGGACCAGTCCCGTCCCTTTATTTCCGGCTTCACCGCCAGCCTGGGGACCATGGTTTTTATCACAGGATCGCATGACCAGGTGACCCAGAGGAACACGGCTCGAGACTCTCATCCCTTCCACCCTTCACCGCTTTGGGTCCGTCACGGCCTTCTTCCACCCTTCTACCCGCGGCTTGTCAGTTCACTTGGATTCCCCTCTACTGTCGGTGTCCGTCCTGTGCCTCCCCACCCTCTGCACCTTGCGGCCTGTCCGTACGTGCCTCCTTGCTCCCTCTCACCGGGTGTTTCCGTCCCGCATCCCCCTTCCCGGGTGTCCCGTCCCCCGTTCTCGCGTTCAGGGAGTCGCTGTGTAATCTGTGTGCTTGCTTTTGTTCCCATCTTCCTGCGTTCTCACAGTGCGCGCGTGCGCGTCCCCGGGCGCTGTGCCACATGGCTTTGGCAGGCTCCCGCGGGTCGGGCCGCTCCGGTGCTCCCTTCCTCCCTGCGGCCGTCCGTTGTCCGTCCCCGTCCCCCCCCGACCACCCGCGCGTGCTTACTGTGTTCTCTCGGATCTTTTGGCACTCGGCGCCTGGTCCTGTTAACGCACATTACCCGCACAACCCACTCGCGCTCTGTCGCTGTCTCGGCGTCAGTGCGTCGCGCCGCTATCTGGCCCGCCTAGTTCAGATCGTTTAACCACTTTTACCACAGTACCCCAACACGGCCACACAAACCCTGCCGTGCCACAGACACACGTCGGGCGCCAGCACGCAAACAACCACCCACTGCACGCCAACGAAGAGGCCCGCGACACGCCCGGGAGCGACCCGAACAAGCCGTCTGTCCCGCACCTTGAAACGAGGGTAACTCGCTGCCCCCAAGTGCAAACCCCCATTCCCGTTTGTCCTGCGCGAAGGCCCCCAGTGTGCCGCCCCCCGCGACACCCCCACCTCCTCTCGAACCCCCCCCCAACCGATCATGCTCCCTCTGTGCCTCGGGCCCGCGCACGAGCAAGAAAAGAAAACATCCCAAACCCCTGGCTCTCGCGAACGACCCCACAACGGACCACACCCCTCCCCAGTGAACCACTCGTCAGACCAAAAAGCACAGAGTCCACCACAAACAACCCCTCCTGCTTTCACCACGTCCTAGAGACCCGAGAGGGCGTCTCAACACGACTGGCAGCACCAACACTGGCTAACCAGAACACCCCCAAATGCTCACCCCTACCACCTCAAACCTCACCTACCTTCCGTCATGTTATCTGATGGTTTTTCTCGGACCCCTGACCGGCAGAAGACCCTGTTGCTAAGGGCAGACGCCACTTCTGATCTGATCGCTTCTTCTTCCGCGGCAGCAGCCTGTTGCACAACAAACTTCTCTGCCGCTCCGTGTGTGGGGGCGGAGAAGGGGGGGGTGGGCCGTCGCTGCCTCCATCCCTCGCCCCTTCGTACCCCCCAGACCCACCCAACGAGCAAAGGTACACAACATACACTTAACGCCCCTGACAACCACACAACACTCGTCCCAACAAAGAAACCCGCCCCCGCCCCCAACCCGAGACCCCCCAAGAACAGACAAAGAAACAGAAAACACACGCCCCCCCACACCCCACCACACCCCCCCCCCACACAAACACCAATCACAACCCACAGATCGTGTTGTGGGGGCCCGGGATCGCCCACCCCAAACAGGCCCCCCACACGCAGAACCCCAAGAGCGGCCCCACCTGCATCCCATCTACACCCACCACATACCTACCCCCCACACCCTAAACCCCCAATACGAAGCAGAATCCTCATGTTCCAGCTCCGACCCCCCTCGTTCGCCACCAGCGGCAACAGCCACAAGACAACCCCCGGGACCCGGCCCCCCCACCCCCCACCCACGAGCGCCCCACCCCGCCGACGGGCAGCCGCCAGTCGGCTGCATCAATCTAGCACCCTACACAGAAGAGACTCCTCTGTGGTCAGCTCCGGTTGTGTGGGGAGAAGGGGGGGGGGGCCAGTCAGCTGCATCCATATGCTGGGGCTGGGTGAAGAGAGGTTCTCTCTCCCTTCACAAAGTTTCCGACATGGCGCCTGACGTCAATCTGTGAAAGTGCAGACACAGGGGCTTAGGGAAAGATTCCCAAGTAACCCCTGCGGCTTTGTTAGTCATGCCTATGCAAGACCGTAACACAGTGGGAGAGGCGTGTCTTCTAAAAAGACACCTCTCCTGCTGTCAGAATCATCATCAGTTCAGATCTGGAAAACTGCTACACAAAACACAAATAAAGAATCCCCTAATGACTGTCAGAATTTTTTTTTTTGTTTTTTTTTTTTCGGAGTTTCTGAAGTATCAAGCTGAGACCGCAGCGATACTACAGAGTGACTAACGGTGGTTAGGTCGCTTAAGGCTTGGTTCCACTTTGAGCGATATGCAGCAATCACGCCCATACTTACAAGGGGGTCACCTCCAAAGCGTGCGGTCGGTTCCGTGGTGCGGGCCGCGATCTGATACAGGGCCTCATCGCGTTTTGGGTCACGAACCCGATCGGCCCAATCACCCCTGATCGCTGGCGCCAAGAGATGAATGGACGGTTAAAATCGCGCCTAATCCATGGGATTCTTAGCCACGCCCATTCACTCTTATGGCGCGATCAGCCCAGGAAGTAGGGGGGGGGATAGGACACTCTACCACACCCCCCACTTCTGCCTGCAGGTCTGTGCCTGGTCCTGCATCACTGGAGACTGCGGGAGATCACTGGGTGCTAGCGATTCAAACCGCGGGCCAAACGCGAAAGGAAAACCAGGACACATTCCCGGGTTTGGGGAGAAGAATAACACGGTCTTTGGCCAGGAGCTTCTTGGAGCAGAAAGAGGAGGAGAGGCGAGGGACTTGTTCAGGCGCAGTCTGGGTCACGACCCCGAGCCAGCCCTCGCCTCCTCCTCCTATTCCTGCTCTTAGAAGATCCCAGGACCAGGATGTAGGTTAGGATGTGTCAGCGGGGGATCAGCAGACAGGTGAGTTCCTCTGCACTGTTCACTAAACAGTTAGGTTTCGGTGGGCCGCAAGGACTGGGGGGGGCCCTAAGAATGCCCACAGCTTGGGCACCTGGGGCTATATAGTTTAATTCTTTGTGCCCGCTGTATGTCAGTATGCGGGCGAGGGATATTGGCTCGGTCTGATTACTTACACCCCCCCCCCCTCCACCTCCTTCATATCATCGGCCCACAACAGCCAATCATCATTTGTATTCATTAATTGAATCAACAAGAACATTGCGTATATCATCATTTTCTTTTAAGTTTGGATGTGGTGGACACAGTGATATGGTGGGCGATCAAGCTTTGTAGGGCTAGGTTTCCACAGTGTTATGGGCTCCGTCGGCACCCCCACATAAAGCGCATTCCTGATGAGGATGACGACGTAGCCCACCATTATCACCTTCTGTACTGTTCCAGCCGGTGCTATAGCAGGAATATGGATCGGCTACGTCGTAAGGAGATGCGCTTAACGAGGGGGTTGTTAGACGGAAGCCCTACGCCGCGGAAGGACACACCTAGCCTGCATTTCTCTTGGAAGTTTGCGGCGGTGGACGGAAGTTCTTGTAGGATCTTTTCGGTGGTGGACAGCTGTTTGACATCATGGTGCTCGGAACATTCAAGGAAACCATTTGTAACTTCACTGAGCGTTTAGTCATTTCTACTCTATCTCGAACGAGAGGGAAGTAGTAGTAGTAAACAAGCCGCTCCGCATAATGAGGCGCGCGCCGCGTTAAACGCGCACCGGATTCTCATTGCCATCTTTATGCTTTGATCTGACGCCGCCTTTACATTTGATGCGGGATTCTTGTACTGGATTACGTGCATCGGATAGTTCACTCGCATATCTCCTGTTTGTGGAGTCTGAACGCAACTCGGATCAAGGCATGTGAGTCCAAGCAGATTTGATGGCGATTCGACAAAAAGTTCAACACAAGTGGAGCTGTCGCCTTATGTGTATGTGTTTGTGGAGTCCATTGCACTAGATCTGTGCGTGGCTTTCCATTGCCCTCGGCCTGTGCGTGCGCGTCCATTGCACTTGGCCTGTGCGTTGTCCATTGCCCTCGGCCTGTGCGTGCGCGTCAATTGCCTCGGCCTGTGCGCGTCCATGCCCTCGGAATGTGCGTGTCCATTGCCCTCGCCTTTGCGTGCGTGTCCATTGCCCTGGCCTGTGCGTGTCCATTGCCCTCGGCCTGTGCCGTGTCCATGGCCCTCGGCCTGTGCGTGTCCATTGCCCCGGCCGGTGCGGTCCATTGCCCTCGGCCTGTGGTGCGCGTCCATTGCCCTCGGCCCTGTGCGTTGGCGTCATTGCCCCGGCCTGTGCGCGTCCATTGCCCTCGGCCTATGTGCGCCGTCCATTTCCCTCGGCCGTGCGCGTCCAATGCCCTCGGCCTGTGCGTGCGTCCATTGCCCTCGGCCTGGCAGTGCGCGTCAGTGCCCCCGGCCTGTGGTGCGAGTCCATTGCCCTCGCCTGGGTGTGCGCGTCCATTGCCCTCGGCCGTGTGTGCGCGTCCATTGCCCTCGGCCTTGCGAAGGAGTCCATTGCCCGCGGCATGTGAGTGCGCGCCCATTTGCCCTCGCATGTGTGTGCGGTCCATTGCCCTCGGCCTGTGCGTGTCAAGTGCCCTCGGCCTGTGCGGTCCATGCACATCGGCCTCCGGGGTGCGCGTTCCAGTGCCCTCGGACTGTGTTGTGCGGTCTTGCCCTCGGCCTGTGTGTGCGCGTCCATTGCCCTCGGGCTGTGTGTGGCGTCAGTGCCCTCGGCGTGCATGGTCCATTGCCCTCGGACCTGTGTTGTGCGAGTCATTGCCCTCGGCCTGTGCGTGCTCGCCATTGCCCTCGGCCTGTGGTGCGCGTCCTTGCCCTCGGCCTGTGCGTGCGCGTCCATTGCCCCCCGTAGTGATTTAGTTTGACCCCTTGCTAATATTTCTTTATAGGTTTCCCAACACGTCTCAAAAGTGAAGATCCTTATTCGGGAGCTTTGTATCTGAAGTCAGCTAGTCAGGAAAAATGTGACCCTTTCTACACGCATGTGACATGTCTGTGACACGTATGTACACATGTATATGACATGTATATATGACCATATGTGGCATGTCATGACACTTAGAGGACACCTTATGGCACATATACCGACACATATGATAATATTGAATGTGTACACATTGATTGCCATGTATAGACACTATATGACCGTATATGACTCGTATGTGACACATATATGACACTTGTATGACACGTTTAAATGACACTGTAGGCACACGGAAATGGACAACTTGTTATGGACACGTACTATGACATTTATATGACATGTTGTGTCAATTATAGGAATCGTATAGGTCACTTAAATGTGTATATGACATTTATATGAGCGTATGTGACACTTGTAGACTGTATATTACACTTACATTGTTGCGTATATAACACATGTATATGGACACATAGATGGACACGTGTATGATCCGTATATGACATGTTTTATAATATGTTATGACGTATATGACCCAAGGGACACGTATTATGGCACTTAAAAGTGCGTATGCCACTTGATGACACGTATATGACACTTGTATGAATGTATATGACACTTGTATGACCACATATAGCACTATGAACACGTATATGACACTTGTAGGGAACCACATATGACATGTAATATGGCATGTTTATTAAAGGAGGAATCCACCGTATGAGTTTCTGGATTCTGCCGCCGGCATTCCATGGAAAGTTTGCGCCAGATCCTTCCCCCGCGAGTCTCTCTTCCGGTATTTCTTTCTATCGGTCATGTAGGTTTCACTGCCGCCGCCCAGCCACGTCTTTGTGACTCTCTACTTTGCAGAGCGATGAAGGCCCGTCCTACGCCACGTACGACATTGGCCACGGGAAGCCGCAGGATAAGCCATCAGCGAAGGGGTTAACGTAGACTGTTCGGCCAGGAGTGGTGGCGGGAGGATCATGGGAACGCCAAGCCACACGCAGTTACACGCCTCACCCCACACACGAAATGCTCTGCATTCCAAGTTAGCCCTGATACCGCTATCGCCCATAGTAAAACTGGTGGCGAGTAACAGAAGCTCGGCGGGTCCACTCTGCTTTCATGTGCTCGCAGCAAGCAAGTGGGTGTACACAAAGCGAGAGCCAGAGGAGTAAGGGAGACCGGAGAACACAAAGGGGAGAAGCTACAGGCAGAGACGATTGGAGGTGGTGGATGTTGCCGTCACTGTAGGCTAATCCGCTTCTAAGTGGTGTGCTGTGAATGTTCCATGCCGTGGCTTGTGGTCCTCCAATCCCACCGCATCCGGCTTGTGGTCCTCCAAATCCCACCCACATCCGGGGCTTGTGGTCCACCAATCTACCACATCCGGATTGTGGTCCACCAAATCCCACCACACCCGGCCGTGGGGTCCTCCAAATACAACCACATCCGGCTTGTGGTACTCCAAAATCCCACCACTCCGGCTTGGGGGCCAGCCAATCCCAACCGCATCCGGCTTGTGGTCCTGCAAATCCCACCGCATCCGGATTGTGGTCCACCAAATTCCTACCAACATCCGGATTGTGGTCCACCAAATCCCACCACACCCGGCTTGTGGGTCCTCCAAATCCAACCACTCCGGCTTGTGGTCCTCCACACCCACCACATCCGGCTTGTGGTCCAGCAAATCCCACCGCATCGGCTTGTGGTCCTGCAAATCCCACCGCATCCGCTTGTGGTCCACCAAATCCGGACCGCATCCGACTTGGGGTCCACCAAAATCCCACCACATCCGGCTTTGGGGTTCCTCCAAATCCAACCACATTCCCGGATGGTCCAGCAAATCCCACCACATCCATTTGTGGTCCATCAAATCCCACCCATCCAGCTTGCTTTTAGTCCTCCCCAAAATTCCACCCGCATACCGGCTTGTGGTCCTCCAAATCCCACCCACTCCGGCTTGTGATCCAGGAAAATCCCACCGCCATCCGGCTTGTGATCCTCCAAATCCCCACCCACATCTGGCTTGTGGTCCACCCAAATCCCACAACCATCCTGGTACGTGGTTCCAGCAATCCCACCACATACAGCTTGTGGTCCATCAACTTCCACCACATCCCAGCTTGTAGTCCTCAAATCCCACCGCATCCGGCTTGTGGTTCCTCCCAAATCCCACCGCATCCGGCTTGTGGTCCTCCACAAATCCCACCACATCCGGATTGTGGTCCTCCAAATCCCCCACCACATTCTGGCTTGTGGTCCTCCACATCCCACCACACCCGGCTTGTGGTCCAATCAATCCACCGCCATCCGGCTGTGGGTCCTCCAAATCCCACCGAATACGGCTTGTGGTCACCAAACCCAACCAACATACAAGCTTGTGTGATCCTCCAAACCCACCGCATCCGGCTTGTGGTCCTCCAAATCCACCACATCCGGCTTGTGGTCCACCAATCCCACCGCATCCGGCTTGTGGTCCTCCCAAATCCCACCACACGGCTTGGTCCACCAAATCCCACCACATGTGGCTTGTGGTCCTCCAAATCCCACCACCTCCGGCTTGGGTCCACCAAAATCCCACCACATCCGGCTTGTGGTCCTCCACAATCCCACACTCCGGCATGTGGTCCTCCACATCCCACCCCCACATGCGGCTGTGTGGGTCCTCACAAATCCAACCACATGCGGCTTGTGGTCCTCCAACTCCCACCACATCCGGCTTGGGTTCCACCAAAATCCCCCAACATCCGGCTTGTGGTCCACCAAAGCCCCCACATCCGCTTGTGGTCTCCAAAATCCCACCACATCAGTTGTGGTCCTCCAAATCCCACCCCATCTGGCTGGTGGTCCCCAAAATCCCACCAACCCAGCGTGGTCCTCCAAATCCCACCCCATCTGGCTTGTGGTCACCAATCCCACACATCCAGCTGGTGGTCAATCAAAGCCCACAACATCTGACCACCATCCTCTGAACGATCTTCCATAACAGATGGGTTGTGTAACCAAGAAGCTGGCCATGCACGCTGCAATGGGCGCTCAAGTGTTGACCCCATCCACGAGGACATCACACGCTGCGGTCAGAGCCCCCCGATTGGATGGGAGTCAAGGCACACTTAAGGTGCTTGATTCCGGTCGATCCTTTGGCTGCGGGACACGGATGCAGATCAGAAGTTTCTGTTACATGTCCGATACCGTTAACGACCCTTTGTCATATGAAAAAGATGTGGGCTCATTACATGGGTGGTGGATTGATATGGATGCCAGGAGGTTAAGCATGAACCCACACGTGTCAAGTTGTTTTTTCTGCCTGCGTGGGGATCGGGGGAAAACATGCCTGTGTGTGCAAGCCCGCGGAGGGATTCTGCCTCGTGACAGGCTCGCTGCCGATTGAAGGGAATATAGAACCTTGTGTGCCCCGCTATACTCCGCTGTGGAAACGTCTGCCTGATAGAATCTCAAACAACTCGGGATATGCGAATGCGTTTTCAGCCATTGCGGGGTGGGCTTATACTTGAGTATATACGGTAAAGTAATGATGGGAAAAGCCTTTGGTCATGCCACACCCAATCTGTAATACGGGGGTTACAGAAAAACCTTTCCATTTCATCCCACTATCATTTAAACAAATTGTCACTGGTTAGTGGGCGATTCATGATGGAGCATCAGATGAAATTCCTCCGTGGCGTCCAGCTGGCTCCTGCGGCTCTGTGCAGGATGGCAGGACTATCCGACGGGTGGATGCGACAGGGCAGGAGAGCGGAAGTGGCGCGTCATTAAATTCTATTCCCTCCATCAGGCTCCCAGGACCGGCCCCGTGTGTCATATTTTGTTATGGAAAGCGGAAACCCAACTACCATGTTTTTCGGACCCATAAGACGCAAAAAGGAAAATGAGGTGCGGTCTTATGGTCGGAAGGTGTGATAAAAGACATACTTCGTTGGCGGTACTCATTCAACCACCATGGGTTTCATCCAGTCAGCTCTTTTTCATGGCACCAGTGCCTGGAAGGCGGGAAAAGGGAGCCCCATGGGCGGAGACGCGACAGAGTCAGGACAGTGGAGGGCGTTACGTTCTCTATCATACAGGGCGAGTCGGCAGAGTCTGGCTGTCAGTCGTAGAGAGGAGAGATCGGCAGCGCCCCCCCTCCGGCCCCCCCCCCATCTCCACAGTTGTGAGAAGGAAGTCCTCTGTATATTTATGGAATAAGGTTATGTCATTGTGTATTGGATGTCATCTGTGATGTATCTGTGTATTGGAAGTCATCTTTGATGTCATCTGTATATTGGAAGTCATCTGTGATGTCCATCTGTATTGGGGAACAGTCATCTGTGATGTCATCTGTATATGGGAAGTCATCTGTGATGTAATCTGTGTATTGGAAGTCATCTGTTGATGTCATCCTGTATATGGGAAGTCTCTGTTGATGTCATCTGTATATGGTGAAGTCATCGCTGATGTCATATGTATACTGGGAAGTCATCTGTGATGTCATCTGTATATGGTGAAGTCATCGTGATGTCCATCTGTGATAGGGAAGTCATCTTGATGTCATCTGTATATGGAAGTCATTCTGTGATGTCAATCTGGTGATTGGAAGTCATTCTGTGATGTCCATCTGTGTATTGCCCTCCCAGCACATGGAGATCAGCCTCACAATAACTTTAATAGGAGGAGCCTGGAGGTATAATAGACTTTGCAAATTCAGTTCGCAGACATCCATTGTGTGTCCTCTGCAGTTTTTTTCCTGAGGCTTTGAATTATTGTCCATATCGATATCGGAATTCTATCGCATCGACCAGAATGAAGAAATATATCGCGATATAAATTCTTGCCGCATCGTCCAGCTCTAGGATAAATCAATGGAAGTTTTTCTTTCCTACGAATGAGTCACCTTAACCAGTAAGACGCTTCGATTCATGAAATCTAGAAGTAAGAATTGAGAATGAGGGCGGCTGGGGGTAAGTGCTCCGGACTTTTCTTCACCTCACACATCTGAAAGCGCGCAAATGATAAATACGTAACAACGAAGCGGCTTAAAGTGGACCTGTCAACCATCGTCAGTGTCAACAGACGCTACAGCGGGGGGGGTGCAAACTGTATGTGACTCGTGGGCCGTAATGCGTTCTAAAGGGGCCGGACCAAGAGGCTGTAATGACCACCATGGGTGGGTGTCCAGATTCCTTACATGCCCGGCTCTATTGATAATGCGGGGGGGGGGGGGCATGGACAGGTTTATTTCCTGTACTGTTTCAGCATAAACAAGTCATACCGCCAGGAAGGTGAAAGGATTTATATAAAAATAAAAAAGTTTCAGTAAAATATGGAGAACTTGGTCACAAGACGCTCCGGCTTTGCAATGATAAGGTGGACGTTCATTCTCCTCTGTGCGTTATGCCCACTCCTCGCAGGGAACAAGCAGAGGGGATCTAGCGCATGGTTGTCAAGGTGACAATGGGCTGGATAAAAAAGCTTAACGGGCTGGATCTGGCCCCCGGGCCTAAAGCTGGCCATGCACCTTTAGATCTCTCTGTCAGATTTCCTTTAGATCTACCAACAACTACGTAGTGCCGGGTCCTCTGCGACACACTTTTTTCACCATTAAACACGGCGGAAAATGTCCCTACGTCTTATGGTCTGAATATGTAAAAAGAACAATCCTGGCAGCCATATCTCTGCATCCCAAGAGGCAGAAATGTGCTCCATTCCCTCCAGCCAAGCCAAAAAGCCACTGCCAAGAAGAGATCTTATATGTATTAGCACTAGCAGTACCCATTCTCTGAACACACTGACCCACTCATGGAGAGACACATTTTACAGTTAGATAGAATGAGTTGTGTATTTACATTAACATTCTGCATTGCAATAAATATATTATGTGACACAGACTCCTCTCTCCTCCCATATGTAAATAGCTGCTCATGGGTAAGTTGTTAGTGCCGGATTGTAAACTGTGTCTCTTCATGAGTTGGTCAGTGTGATCAGAGAATGGGAACTGCTAGTGTATAGACCCTAGGTGCCCAACCTGAGGCCCTTTGGGCATTGTTCGGCGGCCCCCAAAACCTAACCTGTGAAGTGGTCACACACTGACCCAGCTTTCCTAATCAACTTTCCTATTAAAATTTAAAAATTGTCAATGTTGATGAAACCAGGTCTACATATGAGCTCTGCACCCAGGGGCAGGAGGAGGGGGGGTGGGTGCTGTCAAGTTTTGCCTTTTGAGATCTGGTCCTCCGCCTGCTGAGATATGTCGATGTGGGGAGGGTCTGAAACGATGTTATGTGCGGCCCTTTAGTGGTGCCGAGGGCCGCACTTGTGGCCCTTAATATCAACTCAGTTGCCCACCGCTGGTATAGACACATGGTAAGGTCTCAGCCCTGACACTCTGCTGCAGTGGCGTCCTCCCTCCTGGCACTGGGTTATTGGTTGTAGGAATATAGAGTGAATACTGCATGGACCAGTCCTGCACACTCTGCTGGAACATTCTGTATACTCACTTTATATGTGACTGGCTGTGTCTCTCCATGAGTTGGTCAGTGTGATCAGAGAATGGGTACTGCTAGTGTATAGACACAGGGTAAAGTTTCAGCCCTGACACTCTGCTGCAGTGACGTCCTCCCTCCTGGCACTGGGCTTGTGGCTGGAGGAATACAGAGTGAATACTGCATGGTCCAGTCCTGACCACTCTGCTGGAACATTCTGTATACTCACTTTATATGTGACTGGCTGTGTCTCTGTATAAGTTGATCAGTGTGATCAGAGAATGGGTACTGCTCGTGTATAGACACATGGTGAAGTTACAGCCCTGACACTCTGCTGCAGTGACGTCCTCCCTCCTGGCACTGGGCTTTGGCTGGAGGAATACAGAGTGAATACTGCATGGTCCAGTCCTGCACACTCTGCTGGAACATTCTGTATACTCACTTTATATGTGTTTTTTCCCTTATTCTCTCTCCATGACTTTGGGGTGCGTCTTATTGTGCAATAAATCCGTTATGTATGAAACCTATATCCTGCGTAGGATCTGGGTGCAGAGTTTTGTGCGTCATCGATAAGCAGAGACAGGGCCGTGTATCAGAAACTTGGACGCCGCTCGCAGTACCACTCTGCAAAATCTAAAGTCAGCCGGATGCTTTACTGCCGGGGTTAATGGGCTCCGGGCTGATGTTGTGAGATGCTTGAGAATTCATTGACCTGCCTTCCACCCTCTTCAGCTGCGTTTGCCTCGAGTCTCGCACATTTGGCGTTTATAAAACACTTTTATGGGAATGTAAAACCCTTCTGATGTGAAGAGAAGCTCATTGACACCGGTCCTCATCCTCATCATCATCATCTGGAGGACGGAAGGCAGGAGGAGGCGGCGCAGCGACACGATAAGGATGTCTATAGTCCATCTGTGTCAGCCCGAGGTTTCATTAAAACTTTATTTTCAGGATTTTTTTTATTCGAATTAGCATAATGTTTGGTATTCAGCCGGGCGGGTACAAATCTATGATTTTTTTTTGTTGAAATCAGATTTTTTTTTTAAATAAAATGCTTTTTGAGGAAAATATATTACCGTATGTAGAATGCGGCCGTATATGTAAAAATGTTGTGGTAAATAAATTCCGTGAATCCAATCACAATGTCACGCTCCTCCAGAGGTTTCTGTAAGATGATTGGGCGGTTTCTCTGCTACAAGATATGATCACAGTTTACTTTTGCAGTTCTCAAAACTGAATTTGACTCGGCAGAGATCACACGCCTCTTCTTTACAAAAAAAAATCTTAGATCACTCCATACAATTTCCTTTAGATCTACCAACAACTATGTAGTACCGGGTCCTC
>CM070038.1:19950-34997 GCA_036250615.1 Ptychadena robeensis | reverse complement strand
CATATTCTTGTCTGAGGGATACAGTACAAAGGGATGTCACCTCCTACGCGCTCTGGCCACGCATAATCGAATATTGTTTAGATCCACATATAAAGAACTGGTCACGTGAATCTTGACTTTTCATACTATGATACTAACTACAGGGGAGAGGAGAACCTTGAATGTGCTCCCCTCACAACAAGAACCTACTGCTAACACCTGACCAGCGTGTTCACAGGAAACCCTTAGAGACCTCCCCGTGTCCGCTGGGCTTGATGGGGGATGGGGTGGTTGTGGTGGCACAAGGGGACTCACACAATATTTAGGGGGGGGGGGCGATAGTTTAAAGTTGTGGGATGATCAAGTGTGCACTATGTCTTATGACAATTCTGGATTACTGGCCGTGAGTCTAACATTGCACATTACTGTACTCACGTGAATGCAGCTCTCCCTGGAAAGGCTAGAAGACATATCTGTGGCTGGAGGGGGTATGTCAGTATTTCCAGGACTCAGGTTCATACTCTTCTGATCATCGAAACAGCAAGAGAAGGAGGAGGAAACTACATCAAGCGATGCTTGAGTGCAAGGCTTCTGCAGTAGATATCCTGAAGAAGAAAAAATAGCCAAACGAGACTGTCAAATTACACATCGATCTGTATCTGGTGAACCAACGGCACAAGCATGGCAAGAAGATCAACGGCACATGGAACGGCAATGATCGGGGAGGTAAGTCCTCGTCTGTGGGTAGTGCGTTACCCAATGATAATACGAGGGTAATAAACATTTATCGAACACAGTGTTGGTCCCCACATAGAGCAACGGTTCCATTCCTGTAGGTGATATGGGAGTCACCCCCTGCAAATGATAGCACTGGAACCCTAATAGAGACACGGCGTCCCACTCTGAGGTATATGGGGTCTCTTCTACAATGATAGCACTGATTACCCTACAGAGAGCAAGGGTCCCACTCTGTAGGTGATATTGGGTCTCCTTACAATGATAGCACTGATACCCTACATAGAGCAAGGGTCCACTCTGTAGGTGATATGGGGTCTCCTCTACAATGATAGCGCTGATACCCTACACTAGATGCAAGGGTCCCCACTCTGTATGTGATATGGGGTCTACTCTACGACTGATAGCCACTGATACACCTACCATGAGAGCAAGGGTCCCACTCTGTAGGGATATGGGGTCTATTCTTACAATATAGCACTATTTTCTCAAATAGAGCAAGGGTCCCCACTCTAGGTGATATGGGTCTCTTCTACAAATGATAGCACTATTAACCTACATTAGAGCACGGGTCCCAATCTGTTAGGTGATATGTGGTTCTCTTATACAATGATTAGACACGGCTTGTCCCAACATAGAGCAAGGGTTCCACTCTGTACGTGATATGGAGGTCTCTTCTCTAAGATAGCACTGATACTCAATAGATGAGGGTCCACTCTTGTATCGGTTGAGTATGGCGGTGTCTCCTCTACAGATGATAGGCACTGATACCCGAGCAGTAAGGCAGGGTCCAACTCAGGGTAGCGGTGATCATGGGTGTACTATACAATGATCGCACTGATGACCCTACATAGAGGCAAGGGTTACACTCTGTAGGTGATGATGGGGTCTCTTCAGCTCTAAGAGTAGGCACTGCTTCCAAAGCATAGAGTGCAAGGGTTCCATTCTGTAGGGATGTGGGGTCACCCCTGCAATGATAACACTGTACCCTCAAAGGAGCAAGAGTCCCACTCTGTAGGTGGTATGGGGTCTCATCTACAATGATTTAGCACTGATTACCCTACAAAGAGCAAGGGTCCCACTCTGTAGGTGGTTATGGGGTCTCCTCTTACAATGAAGGCAGTAACCCTACATAGAGCAGGGTCCCACTTTTCTGTAGGTCATATTGGGTCAACCGCTCAATGATAGCATGATACCTAAATCGAGCAAGGGTCCCACCTGTAGGTCATATGGGGTCACAGCTGCAATGATAGCACTGATACCCTTACAAAGAGCACGGTCCCACCTGTTTAGGTGATATGGGGTCATCCTCTGCAAATGATCGCACGATTACCCCTACAAAGAGCAAGGGGTCCCACTCTGTAAGTGATATGGGGTCTCCTAGCAATGATCGCATATACCTACATTAGGCACTCGGTCCCCTCTGTAGGTGGTATGGGGTATCCTCTACAATGATAGCACTGAACCCTACATGAGAAGGGGTCCCACACTGTAAGGTGATATCGGGTCTCTTCTGCAATGATATGCTAGTCCCTACATAGAGCATGGGTCCACTCTGTAGGTGATAGGTGGGGAGTGTCCTCTGACAATGATGGGGGCCCCACTCTGTAGGTGATATGGGGTTCTCCTCTGTCATGTGATTACTTGCTGACGGTGTGTTGTGATGAGGTAGAGGGGATGAAGTTGATGGGCATCGGCCAGTCATTGTAGATAAGTTATTATGAGTTATGTGGATTTACTACCTGTGTTGTTTCCACTCAATCTTCAGGTGGTAACAAAAAACGGTTGCATAACATGGCGGGTCGGTCCCTACCATCAACGAGGAACGCTCAGAAGTTGTGGATTTTCTGTACCATTCATTAGAAAACTGGTATAAAGTGTCATGATGTACAGCAGTAACGTGACGGTCTCTCCCTCTGCTTCCGCGGTAAGTTACAGTCCCTATATACTGTGGATAGAAAAACTATGTATGTGTCTGAGCCTCAAGGGTTGTATTATTATAACTGACTCTTGGTGGTTCTTGGTCCGGGACACAGCCAGGAAAGGGATTACATTAGAATCTGGGGCCCACCCCATACTAGAATATTTTGGCCTCCCTCCCCCCGGGACAGTTACCACCTGCCCCCCCCCCCCCCCCCACCCTGGGGGGGTGTCTTTTGCTATCAACAACTATGTGGAGCGGGTGGTGGGGAGGCTGTCAAAAAAAAACTGTTGTTGAGCTTGATTGGTGATTACTGCTGGTCGGGCTTTGGTTTGGGCGTGCGGAGGGGTGGCAAGCGGGCTTTGTGTGGTCTTCCACCTGAAGCTTCTGCCTCTCAGAAAACAGGCGCACATAATACAGGCCAGCAATGCCGACCCCCACACAAAAGCGGGGTAAGCTGACCATCCGGGTCACTCGAGGGCTTGGGCCACGCGGACAGGAATGCCCCCCTGTTACCCCGCCTGGCTGGTAATCTCATCTTTTCATAAGTTGCCCGCCCTTGGGCCCCGGAGGCGGTAACTGTAGGTTTCTGTGCCACCCAAAATTGCCCAAGGGAGCCTGCTTATGGTTCTCAAACTTGTGTGAATCCTACTCTTTTTGTAATTTGCCAATGATTGACGTTTCTAGTTTCTCATAACAAGAGCTTCCAATATGGTCAGAGCCCCAGCGTTCAGGGGTGGTCGTCCGAGATGCTGAATTATCTATCTTTTTAGCTGTCCCTGGAAGAATAAGGGCAATCGATAATGTCACTATGATATGAATAGCTTCCACGGATGGTCCCCCTGCTACCAGCTTGCAGGTTGACCTTCACCTACTAAGTCAGAGAATCTCCCACTGAACACAGATTATTAGGACACTAAGAGGGAAGTGCATTTCACTATGCCAGAGAGGGGGGGTTAGAGGGGTGGTACCAGGTTGAGTCTCCCATTAGCTTTTTACGTTTTCACCCCTTTCTCCCTCAGAGCCGTTACAGCGATGATGTAGGGTGATGAGGATTTGTAAGCTTCTCATTGTGTTTCTGCTGGGGCCTGTATTCATATTTGAATATTCAGCCCAGTGGGGTACAACAGTGCCTTGCAGAGGGAAGAGGTGAGGGTTACCAAATTCTCTATGCTTTAGAAAATATTTCCCCAACGTATCTCTGTATAACCCAACAACGTATGTCTGTATATACCACGTATTTTCTGTAAAAACCAAAGTAGTATCTCTATCAGACCCAACGGGATGTCTGTATATACCCAAACGTATGTCTGTGATAAACCCAACGTATATCTATCATATACCGCAGCGTATGTCTGTATAAAACCCAACGTATGTATGTATAAACCTAAACTGTATGTTGTATTGTACAAACCCAACGATCTCTTTATAAACCTCAACGCTATGTCTGTATAAACCCAACGTTATCTATATACCCAACGTAGTCTGTATAAACCCAACGTATGTCTGTATATACCCAACGTATGTCTGTATAGAACCCAACGGATATCTAGATATTACCAAAGGTATGTGTGTATATACCCAAAGTGATTTCGGTGTTTATTAAACCCACCGATACTATATATACCCAACGTATGTCGTATAAACCCAACGATCTCGTATAGACAACATAGCGTATGTCTGATACAAACACAAACGTATCTCTTTATTATACCCCCAACGTAGGGGTATGTATTGATAGACCCCAACGTATGTTCTGTTAGAATCCAACTGGTAGTCCTGTATATACCTCAACGTATGTCTGTATTACCCATCGTCTATCTGTAGGAAAACCCAGACGTATAGTCTGTATATATACCCAAAGTAGGTTTCTGTATAAAAGCGCCAATGGTGATCGATTATACCACAGATTGTCTTATAAACCCCAACGTGTGTTTGTTAAACCCACCGTTATGTATATAACCCCAACGATATGTCTGTATAGTAGACCAAACATAAATCTGTATAAACCCAACGTGTGTCTGTATAAACCCAAACGTAGATCTGTTATCAAAAAACCCGACGTGAATGTCTGGTATATAAACCCAAAGTATATCGGGATAAAACCAACGAGGTCTGTAGAAACCCAACGTGGGTGTCTGTATATACCACAACGTATATCTGTAATAAACCCAAAGTATATCTGGATAAAACCAAAGTATGTCTCTATAACACCCAACGTTAGTTGTATAAACCCAACGTGTTGTCGGTATATACCCAAACGTATATCTGTCGAATCCACGTATGTCTGGATAAACCCAACGTATGTCTGTACACAACACAACGTTGTCTGGATAAATTCCAACGTGGTGTCTGTATAAACCCAAGCGGTGTCTGTATATACCCAACGTATGTCTGTATAAACCAACGTATGTCTGTATAAAACCCAAATTCTGTCTTTATAAACCCAACGTATGTCTGTAATCCCAAACGTATGTCTGTATACATCAACTGTATTTCTGTATATACCCACGTATGTCTGGATTAAAAATCCAACGTATGTCGTTATCCCAACATATATCCTGTATAAAACCAAACGTATGTCTGCGATAAACCCAACGTGTGTCTGTAAAACCCAACGTATATGTCTGTTAAAACCAACGTGGTGTGTATAAATCCAACGTGTGTCTTCCGGAGAACTAAGGACGATTATATGAAGACACAATATTCTATATCTTTGTATGGTAATCATTGTTTATGTTTCTGACATCAGAGCCGGTGGGCCCATCGTTCCCTATTGGAAAAGCCTCTGGCTGCCTCTGGGGCCTGGTATTCAACAACTCTGTGGCCTGTGCAGAACCAAAGGGAACCACAAGTAAGATCTATTTTTTTTTGGGTAGGCAGTTTGGGGCCTCTCGGCTGTGATCTTCCGGGTGCAAGGTGTACACAGCCAACCTCGCTGCCTTTATGATCCAAGAAGAATATGTGGACCAGGCTTTTTTGGGGGTCCGAGTCTCAGTGACAAAAAGGTACGGGTATGTGAGGACACAGCAAGTGTGCGCTCGCTGCTCCTTTCTTCTATGTGGTCGCATAGCAGGGGGTGTTACTGTGTGTGTGAGCTAGAGGACTCCAGCCAGGGATCCTCGTCCACTGTCGTTGGGTGGTCTCAATTGGACATTAAAAGAAGACATGAACTTAAAAAGTTTAGAGACTTTGAGATTTATACACTTACATTACTGATTGGAATAAACCCCCCCGCCCCCTGTGTTGCTGTCTCAGCATTCATAGGGTGGAGAGGAGAACGCCATCTTGCTTGATGGCACTTGAGATCCGGCTCAAGTGCGAGCCTGCATGGCACTGCCACGGCAGTGGGCGGAGATTGATCCAGGGGAGGAGCAATTTTTTTTAGCAAAATATGGTACATAATTTTTCCATTTTGAGAGAACTTCCAGGGTGTTTTTGCTTTTGAGACACATGATGGTGTGAAGTTAGGTTGCTTTTTTCCGGCATGTTGGAGCTGACTGACAGTGACGACATTAATGGTTAAGTTGAACTTATTACAGCTGGCTTGTCACTGTCAGTCCGCTTTCCTCAGACTTTATTTACAAACCGACTGAAGATAAGGAAGAAGATCTAGCAATAGCAATGGTCGATTATTTGAGATTCCATCGGCGATTTGATATATCAAAAAATTGATCCACAGTAAACATTGATGAATTGTACCGTTTAACAAAACCGTCAATTGAAAATCGATTCTTTTTTTTAATGTGTGACGTGCGTCGGCCACAACGAGGGCGCCCTTGGCAAACCTCAAAAAAAAACGACATGTACATGTAAACCATAGAAATTCACCAGCATGTCCGATAACTTTTCTATCGATGTTCTGTTCGTAGCGAATCAACTTTGGGTCAATTGCACCAGTGGGCTGGAATCGATTCACATAAACTGATGGATTTTTTGGAGTGATTTTGATGAAAAAATATTGAAAATATGTATGCGCTACCTGAAGACATTCCAAGATCAGAGTTTAATAATTTGCAAAATAATAGGGATCTCGCAGAATTCACATATGTATACATGTGTGTGTGTCAATATATATATATTATAAATGCTGTTATATTGTGTTTGTCTATATTGTAGGTATACAGTGAATGTCTATAGACTATATATATATATATTTGTGTTTGGTGTCTATGGATTGTATGTATCCTGTGTGTGTCTGTGTAATATTAACTATGTGTGTGTTATAGATTAATATACATGGTGTGTGTGTCTATAGATATTCTGTGTGTGTGGGTCGGAGATTGTATGTATACGGTGTGTGTCTTGAGATTTGTATGTATACGGGTTGTGTCATAGAGTGTATATATACTGTGGGTGTATATATATTGTATGTATACTGTGTGTGTCTATAGATTGTATGTATAATGTGGGTGTTCTATAGATTGTAGATATACTGTGTGTGTCTATAGATGTATGTATATGTGTGTTTTGTCTATATATTGTATGTAGACTGGGTGTGTCTATAGATTGTATGATAAGTGGTGTCTATAGGATGTATGTAGATTATTTGTGTGTGTATCGATGTATGTATACAGTGGTGTCTATAGATTGTATATATATATATATATACACCAGTGGCTTGCACAAGTATTCGGCCTCCCTTGAATCTCTCACCACATTGTTGTCACATTACAGCCAGAAAACAGACTCACGGTTACTGGAATTCCGAGTGAAAGACCAATACAAAGTGGTTGGACACGTTGTGAGATAGTGGAAGGAAAATCAGGACATGATACCAAACATTCTTACACATAAATAACGCGGGGGGTGGGGGTGTTGCCAGTCGTAATCTTCAGCCCCCTGGTCAGTACTTTGTAGAAGCACATTTTGCTGCAATTCCGCTGCCAGTCTTTTCTGTTAGGGAAGGTCTCCACCAGCTCTGCAAATCTATGAGACTGAAGTCTCGCCCATTCTTCTGTGCAGGAGACAGCTCCAGATCAGTCAAATTAGCTGTATGGCCAATGTGACAAAATGTGGAAAAGTCAAGGGGCCCAAATACTTTGCAGTAATGTAATTTATGATTTGTGTGTGTCTATAGATTGTATGTATTCTGTTGTGTCTATAGTATTGTATATATAATGTTTCTGGTGTCTATAGATTGTAGTTATATTAGTGTGTGTCTATAGATTGTATGTTACTGTGGTGTCTATAGATTGTATATATATAATGTTCTCCTGGCTCTTGGGGTGGGGGAGGGGGTGCGCAGTTCCGGTTATGCTAATGGAGGGTGGATGACCTCTGACCAACCCCCCCAAGAGTTGAAGTCGGATGTCGGCTATGGGTGGTTTTACATATGGGCAGATGCCACCCTGGGCAACCGCCAATACTGCCCATATGTAGCGCCGCCACTGCCTGCCTGTCGTACAAGATACAGAATAGTGAACTTACCAGGAATCGTGATGTTTATCACACGAAGGACCTTTATCACCATCGTGAAACTTCAAGGACAGAAACGTAGATTTTAGGCTGCGGCCCGGCTAATTTGCTAGATTATAATTGCGTTGAGATGACTTCAATATATTAGACATTTGTGAAAGGCTTTTCGTATATTAATTGAAATGAGTGATTCACATAAACACGTCATTAAGAGGTGAGCGGGATAAAAGCGAAGAGACGCATTAAGGGGCGGCGTGCCTGGCGCCACAGAGAGCCGCGTCACTAATGTGCACTTAATGCCGAAATAAGGTATTAAAGTCGCTTTTCATCCTATTACTACAAATGGAGGTTTATGGCGCCGGCTATTCCGAGCATTTCATCTAATACATTGAGTGATGGACGGACGCGGCCCGGAGAGGTTCCGGAGATTTCATAATGAAGATAATCGAAATGATTCCTCACTCTGGGAACAAAACGTGATTGGCTGAGCTGTGACATGAGGGGGTTCTGGGTCTAAAATCTATCACGTGCCATCACATTGTAGATCGTATCTACAACCCTATGAGCTTATAATCATGTCCTCGGTAATATGTGGGTTGATCCATGTGGGCACCCGGGATCCACAGTCGATTTTGGCGCCGATAGTGCGAGCACATCTGTCGATCTCCTGCAAAAATGGCCACGGATCTCTGCGTGTCCCCATACACCTTAACGGTCCCCATACACCTTTAGATTTCTCTGTCAGATCTTTGTTCAGGCAACGCCCTGTTGTCTTAGACTTCCTGATATACCCAGGTCAGGTGGTCTGGTTGGACAGGGCTCCAGGTGTGTGATAATACAGCAGAGTGAGCACGGGCCAAATCAGGTGCCTCGTTCTCTTCCACCAAAAGCATTTTCCAAATAAGCATTTTACATTGTGGGCAGGGTGTTAGGCCTTGGTCCTAGCCTCAGGTAGCTAAGTGTGCCACTCCAGCTTTCAGTTGCCCCCCAATGAGAGATTTCATGGACTAAAGGAAGCCATCTACGGGTTCAATCATTAAGGCGAATATCACACAGTGTTTCCGCCTGGAAAAGGGATGGCAAAGGACCAGGAGCCTACAAACAAACAAGGCAGAGTGGTTACTAATGGCAACCACCGCTACACAGACATAGCCAGTGGTCATACACAAAGGGAAGTCCCAACAAGATATCCAAAGAGTGTATCAGAAAAGCTGAGTCAGGTCCAAGCAGGGTCAGGGCAGGCAGCAGACAGGAGGGTCAGGGACAAAGCTTGTTTAATTTGAATTAATTTGTTTGATTCTTCATACTTAAACAATTTTTTTCTGTTTCAGGGTATTTACAGTTGCATTCACGGTGTCCCCATAGAAGACCGACAGTCTACAATGAACTCCCCTTCCGCTACAATGAACAACACTCACTCGAATATCCTCCGACTCCTCCGGACTGCCAAGAACATGGCCAATCTTTCTGGGGTAAATGGGTCTCCTCAGAGCGCGTTAGACTTCATCCGCCGGGAGTCTTCAGTATACGACATTTCGGAACACCGGAGGAGCTTTACTCACTCCGACTGCAAATCTTTCCAGCCTGAGGAGAACCTATTTAGTGACTATATCTCCGAAGTGGAAAGGACCTTTGGTAACCTTCAGCTTAAAGACAGCAATGTGTACCAGGATCATTTTCACCATCACAGACCCCACAGTATAGGGAGTAACAGTTCTATCGATGGTTTGTACGACTGTGAAAACGCTCCCTTCACCACCCAGCCCCGATCACTGTCCAAGAAACCCTTGGATATAGGTTTGCCGGCGAAACACCCAACAACCCAAATAGGCGACCTTTATGGAAAGTTTTCTTTTAAAAATGATCGCTACGGAGCGCCTGATGACTTGATTAGGTCAGATGTTTCCGATATTTCCACACATACCGTCACCTACGGCAACATCGAAGGCAACGCGAAAAGGAGAAAACAGTATAAAGATAGTCTAAAGAAAAGGCCCGCCTCCGCCAAATCCCGAAGGGAGTTCGATGAGATAGAACTGGCCTACCGCCGCCGCCCAAGGTCTCCTGATCACAAGCGCTACTTCAGAGACAAAGAAGGTCTACGAGATTTTTATCTGGACCAGTTCCGCACCAAGGAAAACAACCCCCACTGGGAACATGTAGACCTGACAGATATGTACAAAGAAAGAGGGGAGGAGTTTCAACATGAAGGTTCCTGCTCCAATAGGCAACATCAGAAACATACCGGTGAGTATGCGCAGAGTGAAAGAAAGCATGGCACTGGAGGAAATGCTTGGGAGAAAACTCTTCCCAACATGGAGTGGGAGGACAGAACTGCAACCAACTTCTGTCGTAACTGTCCTTCAAAGGTGCACAATTACGCAGGGCAGAACACCAACCGCTCCGCCTGCATTCGCTGTGAAGTTTGTAAGAAAGCAGGAAACCTTTACGACATCTCGGAGGACAACTCACTCCAAGACTTGGATGCTCGGCCAATCCCACCCGCCAATTCCAAATACCCACAGAGCCCCTCGAACGGCAAAGCCCAGAAGCGAAACCGAAGCAAGCTTCACCGCCAGCATTCGTACGACACTTTTGTGGACCTTCAGAAAGAAGATGTGACCTTAGCTCCGCGCAGCGTCAGCTTGAAAGATAAGGAGCGCTTCTTGGATGGCAGCCCATACGCCCATATGTTTGAAATGCCTGATGAGTCCTCTTTTGCAAGCAAGTCCCATGGCCCCGGCCATAACCCAGGGGGGTACATGCTCAGCCGTTCCCTTTACCCTGACCGAGTCACCCAAAACCCATTTATTCCAACTTTTGGGGATGATCAATGTCTGTTGCATGGGAGCAAGCCCTACTATTTTAGGCAACCAGCTATTGGTGGCTTGAAGGGAAGAGCGGACTTGCGAGGGACTGGTAAATCACTCACTTCTTTACATGCGGCTCCCACAGGACGTTTCCAAAAAGACATTTGTATAGGAAATCAATCCAATGCCTGCGTTTCAAACAATAAGAACCCCAGATCTTTCAACAACTCTACCAATGGCCATGTGTATGAGAAGTTATCCAGCATTGAGTCAGACGTCTGAGAGGGGGATTTGGGCTGGGACCTAAATTCTGTGTTTCCTGGTTCCCAAATGCTGTTCTCTTACCGTGAAGCGGGACACAGGTGTTCTCCAATGCTGTTGGTATGGGATGAAATTCAGCCTTTCTATTCCCTTTCATTTTTTTTTCCTCTCTTCCTGGGGCCATCTCGTATTTCTATTCATACGGAGTTCGTATCATAGCCTGAAGAAGCACCGAGCTGACAATAAAGAGGGTCAGGGGGGTTATTGTTTGTCTTAATTTGCCTGAGACTTGGGCTGAGCGCTGTAAGGAAGGGAGCAAAGATTATTATGTACAGACATTATTGAATTTTCTTCCTAAACCATCAAACGAAGAGCTGGGAAAGGACTTAGAGGGGTCACGTGATAACGGAATGAGGAACAGTTGGTGCAGGGGAAGTTTTAGGATGACAGAGGGCACTGCTTAAGCTATAGGAAGCTTCCAAAATCCTCCTGAAGCAGGAATGCACGTTGGTTATTCCATGTAGATGAGCCAGTGATATCCGAAGGGAATTCTGGGAACTGCCCTGGTGATGCAGTATGATTGTGCTGAGAGTGTCTGAAGAGTACGATGACGTGAATTGTAAAGTCCATTTGTCCATCCATCTCCGACTCTAGCTTTCCATCATCCATTTATTTCATACACCTCTTATATTGAGGTTCTGCACCCTTAGAGGTTCCACATCATTAGAGGTTCCACATTATTAGAGGTTCCTCACCATTAGAGGTTCTGCACCCTTAGAGGTTCCACACCCTAAGAGGTTCCGCACCCTTAGAGGTTCTGTACCCTTAGAGGTTCTGCACCCTTTGAGGTTCTGCACCCTTAGAGGTTCCGCACCCTTTGAGGTTCCAGACCATTAGAGGTTCCACACCCTAAGAGGTTCCGCACCCTTAGAGGTTCCGCACCCTTAGAGGTTCTGCACCCTTCGAGGTTTTGCACCATTAGAGGTTCTGCACCCTAAGAGGTTCCATACCCTTAGAGGTTCCATACCCTTAGAGGTTTCATAGAGGTTCCGCACCCTTAGAGGTCCCAGACCCTTAGAGGTTCCTCACCATTAGAAGTTCCGCACCCTCAGAGGTTCCTCACCATCAGAGGTTCCACACTCTTAGAGGTTCCGCAGCCTTAGAGGTTCCGCACCCTTAGAGGTTCCACACCCTTAGAGGTTCCACACTCTTAGAGGTTCCGCACCATTAGAGGTTCCACATCCTTAGAGGTTCCACACCCAGCAGATATTTCATTTACAAACACACAAACTTAACTTTACATCTTTTATTTTTTTACCCAAATGTTGGTTCTTCAAAGAACTAAAACTTTTTTGCTGCTCAGGAACATCACTCTAATAGTTACAACCGCTTTGAATGCCCAGAGAATGCTAATCAACCAGCGGGATGGGATTTCTTTTTCATTCATTCGTAGTCTAGGAAACTCAAACATCCAGCAGTGCAATCTTTAAAAAAAGAAAAAGTTTTTTGTATTTTTTGATATTGAGTTGGCCGTGCAGTTCACCGGTTGTACGATCTCAGCCATAAAAGACTGTTTTCCAATTAGACGTAGACTCATCAGAACAACGGGGGGTATGCGAATCACACCTGTATCCAAGGGCTTCCTGGCACGGCGCTGTCTTTTCAGGAACAGATAGTACCAGTCTGGGTTTAGGGATCATGGTCGTCCTTCATAGTGAAGGCTTTCTTTGAGGTTCCTCGTCTCTCGCAGCCATCGTATGAAATGCCATATAACTCAGACGTGAGTGAACTGTGCCAATCGACTTTTCTTTTTTTCGTTTTCTTTATCCACGTAGAATAGCAAACTCCTAACGATGATTTCCATTGTACAGACCATGGAGAGACACGTAGCCATTTATCTCACTATACACCAAACAATCGTGAAAAGCGCTGTTGCCATTAAGCACATACCGGTTGATCACGTGATCTGTTTTCTCTGTGACCTTTGATATGTTATATCCATCGGATGGGCAATGGAAAGACGGCTTGCAAAGTTGCGAGCGCACATGGTGTGGTTGGTGTGGTGACTGAGGGCAGTATCCTAGCACAAGAGCTATGACCATAAGGGCATTAATCTTCGTTTCTCCTAGGCGGCACATGGTTATAGCTGGAGATAATGGGAAGCGCCATCCTAGCCTCCAATTAGTCCTTCCATCACAGTGAATGTGAAGGAAGAGAAATCAGGGTGCCGCTTCGTTCATCAGAAAAACAACACAGGATGGGGTCCTACCGCCCACTGTTATTTATTCATTTTTTTCTTTTGTAAATATGTGGTTGAGGTTTTTTTTTTCGATAGACTTTTCAATGAATTTGTAGTTACACAGAGGGAGGTGGCTGTGTGTCTCGCCCCAAGACGCCTGTTTTCTAGGTTTGAAGGCTCTGTATCCCTGTGCCATTTCCCCGAGCTATCGGATCCTAGGTTTTTTCCAAGATCCCTGGCTTGTTTTTTTATTTCTTTTAGTTTTCTTCATGTGCCAATCGACAGAGCTCGGTCCTGGAGTCGGGGAGATTTTTACTATGTGCCAATTCCTTGAGTCACGAGACGACAGACTCTGAATTTATGTGCCAAATTTACTGAAGCCACCTTAGAGACGAGGCTCTCATCAACGTTACCCCAACTTCATAGCCTTACACCTATGAAGCCATTCGAGCAGAATGTGAAACTGGCAATACACCTGTCCCCAAATATGGCGGCACCACCGGCAAACACTTTCACCTTTCCTCCGCCAGGGCATTGGGCAGCTGGCTGTTCTAAAGGTGTCGTGACAAGAAGAAAGTAAAGCGTTGGTTAGAGATAGTGAACTCGTTACACTTTGAGGCATGTGTATCAAGGAATAGGCGTTGGATGGGAGTAATGAGCTTCGCATGCGTTTCTGAACGCAGAAGTCCACATGAGTCAATTCTTGTGTAGTGATCTGTAATCTGATATACTGGTTATACCAGATAACTTGGCGATAAAGGCAATAACAACAGGATTGTATACTAGATGAAGTTAGTAGTACCTTGCATATTGGGCCCGACGCGTTTCACCATCATTGTTCATATTGACGCACCTTCACCCAAATCTAAAGCTGCTTGTATCTCTTAGCTGGGAATGACTGGAGTGCTATGGATGACTGCACACAAATGCCGTGTTGGTGAAATGAGGGTTCCCCAAAGCTCTACATTGGCTTTCTATAATGAACTTGTGAATAGTCCTGAAGGTCTTCTGGTTGGCATTCCAGTGTGTACAGCAGGAGCAGGACCATTTCTCCATCTATGTGGAGTATGTAGGTCCCCAGTGCTCTACCCCGCAGGCATATTCCACATGCCTCCCAACACGGCTGCACTGACATCCAATCTTCTGCAATCCCCCTCCCCATTCTGCCCAGACTTTTTGGCTTGCTATTTTTTTTTTGTAAAAATATTTATTTTAAGTCTTGGGCTCCACTATGCGCTGGGATTTGCTGATGTCAGCACAAGCCTCCGTTACGTTCCTGTGGACGCAAATGGGCTGTGTCGACATCAACGTAACAGAGGCTCGGACAGATCTGGAGCTCTGATGGGCTGTGGAAATATTGCCGTTCAATGCAGGGATTTTAGCGCATGTGGAGCCCTAGCTTAACAGATGCAACAAGGGAAGGACCCACACATACAAAATATACAGGAGCCCGAACAGGAAACTAGATAGATCAGATATTATCCATTACAAAGCTCACAGTAGGAGAAACATCAAGATACCCTCACAACAAGCTATTCCAACACTTGAGAATTTCCCTCTTGCCCCATATGTCCAATCCTCTTGAGACACCCAAGTCCATGTTCCAAATTAAACATAGATATGAAAATGTAGACACATAAGACACACAACAAGGAAAAAGACAAAACTGACTGGGGGGGGGGGG
>CM070037.1:128205831-128218682 GCA_036250615.1 Ptychadena robeensis | reverse complement strand
TTCGGGGGTTTGGCTGCATCTTATGGTCCAAATGTACGACTACCTGAAGCCACTCAGCCTTGGCTCCCCACAAGAACATTAGCCGCGAGTTGGAGGAGCTGTCAGATAGAAGATCTGCACACAGCCAGATCTCACATCTGAACTGTATTGTTTATATCAGCAGAGCCCTGAGGATATAAGCAATGCAGAGCGGTGTGTGGGAAAGCTGCACTCATGCTGGCAGCACGCATGCTGGCTCACACACACACAGCCTAGAGGGGAGATATATGCAGAAGTTCCCCTGCTTTCCCCCCCCCTTCCCTCTGTGTGAGGAAGATGAGACGTGCCTTGAAGTGTGCTCTCTAGTGACACCAGCTCAGTTGTGGCTGAAGTTGGTACTGCAGGGGATTGTTTCCCTGTGTGTGAGGAAGATGAGACGTGCCTTGAAGTGTGCTCTCTAGTGACACCAGTTCAGTTGTGGTTGAAGTTAGTACTGCAGGGGATTTTTTCTCCAATTAAGTTAATCACTTATTTTTTTCTGGTTTTCCTGCTTTAAAAACTGGGTGTGTCTTATGGTCCAAAAAATTCTGTATTTTTTTCTTTCAAATTTTATTTAAAACAAGACAATTGTTGCAAAAATGTATAAACATAATAATCATTAACAAGGAACGAGCATGAAGCATATTCACGAACGTTTTGATGTATATATGAGTTCACTGCAAAGACCCAGTGTAAATCTTCAGACAGTCCTCATATGGGGATCTGCGCATGCGCAGAAACCGTGGGAGCAGCCGGGCAGATATCACTCCGGCTTCTGAGTAAGAGGAAGAGGTGGGGAGCAAGATACTATGGTCCTCTTGTTGAAGGTGAACCAGGAATACTGATTGAGCCCCACCCGCACCCTTACAACACCTGGGGGGAAGAGACTCCCTTACCTTAATTAGGGGTCTCTGCCTCATTGAGGTATAGCATAGTGCTTGGTGAGAGGCCGGCTGTGCCCCTCGTCCTGTCCATCCAGGCTTGCCAAGAGGGGTCTGGTATGCTTGGAGGGGACACCCGCTTTTGCAGAGCTTACCAGTCCTTATGCCACCAGGGGATCTGGTATGCTCTGGGAGGGACCCTGTGATGTTTGTGGTCCCCCTTTTCCAAAGCATACCAGACCGTGTGCCAGCAACAGTATATCCCCCTTTTTTGTGGATGGGTTATATTAACCCAGGTTGGATCAATACAATTGGCTGAACTGCACCATCTGACTGTTAGGGGAGGGGGTGAACGTTTGCCTCTATTATAATATGGGATTATAGTATAGTATGGGAGACTGGCCTGGACCATGAATATGCAAAGTTTTTCATACACTGACCACCTAGCGAACATTACGGCCACTGGGGTGATGGGTCAAACTTTTACTCCATGTTCCATTTAGGAGTCAGATCGAAAAGTGGTGTAGAAGGAGTAGTGCGGGGCTGACTGAGCTGTCTGGGCAGGGACCCTAGGGAGTACGTCACCAGGTGCTGGCTGTGTCTCTTACCATTTGGCACGTTTTTCTCCTCTTCTTCTCAGGCAAAGTTTACACTGGCAGTGTCCACATTAGGCGTCCGCCAGTCGGTTTTCCGGCTTCCGTGCCATAGGACCTCTATGGGGTTTTTAATTAGACGCCCTGTAATCGCCTCCACTGTTTTGCGGACGACTACAGGGAGTCGTTTATCCCGCGGCTGTGGGAGCGCACTGGCGGATTCCACCAGTGTAAACTCAGCCTAAGTGGGCAGCCATCTTGGGCCTGCAATGGGAAAGTACACTGTACAGACAGGTAGTCAGCAGGCTTTGCTACACACAGTTCCGTTTCAAAAAAGTATATTCATGACCCAGTTCTTAAGCAATTAATAAAGAATGTCCACACACTGGTTGCTGTTAAACTGGGGGTCACTTTAGGAAAGTTTATACATGCAGCACTTTTTCTGGTCCCAGAGAAAGGGTCAACTCTTTAGGGAAAATCAACCGTTTCATGGATATTTGTGTACACTACATCGGAAGTGTTCGCCTAGCCAGTGGATGTTCAGACATCTCCCCATCTATGACCAGAGCTATGTTCAAACATCTCCCTATGTCCAGAGATATTATTAAATTGCTGTTACCAGTCCCATGATCATTCATGTTGTGTATAAAATATAAAGCCTCGCACCATTGTCCCTGTGTGTATGTTATATTCATGACATATGTTGAACTGCAGAACAAGTGTGCTCAGTATTGGCCGTCAGAAGAAGGAAGAACAGAAGTGTACGGGGACACCGTGGTGAAACTCACCCAGCAGAAACTCTTTCCAGATTACATCATTCGGAAGCTCCATGTTTCTCAGGTAAGTTACATCAGATGTTCTAATATCGATCTATGAGCGGCATGTACGATGAGCGGCGGGTACGATGAGCGGCATGCAGGGCTGGGACAAGGAGAGGCTGAGCTGCCCAAGTGCGCCCCTCTCCCAGCCCAATTTGCATATGAATGTCCCCGCCCCCCCTCGTGGGGGGCCACGGGACATCCATATGCAAATCGGCCAGCTTAGAGCATCCCCGGGCAGCAGCACAGAACAGTGAGTATGTGCTGCTGTCGGGGGATCTGAGCTTAGCTGGACGGCTCCATCTCGTCAACTGCAATACTGAGTGCAGGACAAGATGGAGCCGTCAGAAGAGCTAGGGGGGTTAAAGTTTAACCCCCTGAGCAGCGCCCAGACCTGAGCAGCGCCCAGAGGCTGGAGCCTCTCCAGCCTCTGTGTCGGCCCGGCACTGGCGGCATGTACAAGGATACATTACCAAGTGAATCCTTGGAATTCTGATCTATAAATGTTGTCTGCCATGACAGATGTGTCTATGGACGTCAATGTTGTAATTGTCCATATCAACTAGATGAAGGAGACATCATGTTATTAAGGATGGTCAATGAAATGCCAAATGTCAACATAAACATGCTAATACATGCTAAAGCCAATACAATGGTCAAGTGGAACACACGGCTCAATACTGTGTCTCCAGCTCCAACGATGCTTTGCATGGAGACCCGCGGTCTTCATGCAAAGCAATGGACAGCAATGGGTGTTTATGGTCATGTCCGATATCCCTGTTTTTGAGCGGGAATGATTGATCCCGCTCGAAAACAGGGATGGCCGCATATGAAAATGCCAGATAGATGTCCGTGAGTGTGCACGGCGCTCAAAGCGGCCATCGATCTGGCCCATATCCACACGTGTGTTCCCTGCTTGATGTATGAGTTTTTTCTACCCTTGGACTGGGCACTGTGTAGACATATTATGGGATTTCTCGTGCAATCAATCACAGCGTGGTGACGTCCACACCCTGTGATTGATCGCGGGTCAATCGTATGGTAATCAATGTTCACCACTAGAGATGGTCAAATTTCTTTTAAAAAATTCAACCATTTCGACGATTTCGAGTTAATTGCAAAGCCCCTGAACATGGTATCATCACCAAACTTGCTGGAGATGTAGAGAAGGGTTGGGCGGTATACTCCAAAAAAGAATGTCTCTAACACAAATAGTTTTTGCACAAATGAAGTTCAAAGTCAAGTAAAAATTTCAAAAATCGGAATTTCGACTTTATTTTATAACTTAATTTATGCAAAAACTAGAGCAAAACTTTTTTTTTCCAATGTCCCCCAACCCTTCTCTACATCTCTAGCAATGTCCCCCAACCCTTCTCTATCTCCAGCAATGTTCCCCAAACCCTTCTCTACATCTCCAGCAATGTCCCCCAACCCTTCTCTACTCTAACAGCATGTCCCCCAACCCTTCTCTACTACATCCCCAATGTCCCCCCAACCCTTCTCTACATCTCCAGCAATGTCCCCTCCCCCCCAACCTTCTCTACATCTCCAGAATTTCCCCCCAACCCTTCTCTAACATCTCCAGCAATGTCCCCCAACTTTTCTCTACATCTCCACAATGTCCCCCACCCTTCTCTACATCTCCAGCAATGTCCCCCAACCCTTCTCTAAAGACAATCCTACAGCAATGTCCCCCACCTTCTTACTCACATCCAGCAATGTCCCCCCCAACCCTTCTCTACATCTCCAGCAATGTCCCCCAACCCTTCCCTACATCTCCAGCAATTCCCCCCAACCCTTCTCTACATCCCAGCAAATTCCCCACCAACCCTTCTCTACATCCGCACAATGTCCCCAAACCCTTCTCTAACATCTCCAGCAATGTCCCCCAACCCTTTTCTACATCTCCAGCAATGCCCACCACACCCTCTCTACACTAGCATGTCCCCCAACCTTCTCTACATCCCGCAATGTTCCCCCAACCCTTCTCTAATCTCCAGCAATATCCCCCCCAACCCTTCTCAACATCCAGCAATGTCCCCCCAACCTTCTCTACATCCAGCAATGTCCCCCCAACCCTTCTCTAAATCTCCAGCAATTCCCCCCCCAACCCTCTCTACATCTCCAGCATGTCCCCCACCTTCTCTACATCTCCACAATTTCCCCCAAAACCCAATTCTCTACATCTCCAGCAATGTCCCCCCAACCCTTCTCTACATCTCCAGCAATGTCCCCCCAACCCTCATCTAACAACTCCCATGAATCCCCCCAACCCTTCTCTACATCTCCAGCAATGTCCCCCAACCCTTCTCTCATCTTCCACAATGTCCCCCCCCAACCCTCTCTACATCTCCAGCAATGTCCCCCAACCCTTCTCTACATCCCAGCAATGTCCCCCCAACCCTTCTCTACAATCTCCCGCAATGTACCCCCCAACCTTCTCTACTACATCCCCAGCAATGTCCCCCCAACCCTCTCTGCATCTCCAGCAGTTCCCCCCAACCATTCTCTACATCTCCAGCAATGTCCACCCAACCTCTCTACATCTCCAGACAATGTCCCACACCAAACTCCCTTCATTCTACATCCCACATATGTCCCCCCCAACCCTTCTCTACATCTCCCAGCAATGTCCCCCAACCCCTTCTCTACATCTCCAGCAGTCCCCCCCCCAAACCCTTCCTACAATCTCCCAGTCAATGTGTCCCCCAACCTCTTCTCTATCACAATCTCCAGCAATGTCCCCCCAACCCTTCTCTACATCTCTCAATCAATGTCCCCACCTCCCCCCCAACCCTTCTCTACATCTCCATCCAAATGTCCCCCCTACCATTCTCTACATCTCCAGCAATGTCCCCCCAACCCGGCTCTACATCTCCAGCAATTTTGGTGATCATACCATGTTCAGGGGCTCTGCAATCTGCTCACAAGTTGAAAAATTCGATCATCTCTATTCACTACATGGGCAGTACATTCACCGTACGATGGGGACCCGGTATCCCCGTCCCCCGGGTCTCTCCTTTCCCCAGCCGGAGAAGCAGCCAACCTGCACGCCCCCTCTCCTGGCTTATATGTGCTGGCCCCGCCCCCTTCACACACAAAGCAGCTAGCTGATCACAGCCTGTGTGTGCGGATAGTGACTCGCGGCCCCCATTCACTGAAATGGATTTCAACCAAGGTTTTCCAACATGGTGGAAACCTGTTTGGTTGAGTTCCTTTAAGCAGGATCAATGGATCCTGCTTGAAGGAACTGTGGATGGCTCAATTGAAGAAACAGATTAGAGGAACATGGGAAGCTGTGAGTGCACACGGCGCCCAATGTTCCTCTAATCTGTTACTTCATCGAGCCGTGCGTGGCTAGCTTTATGCCTGGCATACACGTGCCGATAAGTGGCTGATTTTTCACCATACCGACGGGCTTGCGCGCTCGCGCTGTCGCTCAGCAGAAAAATCGGCCTCTTATCGGCATGTGCCCACATGGGGCGACAGATCCCTGTCGCCCCACAGCTTGGCCGGCCAGAGAACGGACATGTCCGATAATCTCTGGCCGATGATGGCCGAGTGCATTAGCTTCAATGAAGACCGGCGTCTTCATTGAAGCTAATGGCCGTCATCACGTTTGCATTCCGGGGCTCATCTGAGCTGGTCTGTCTGCACCCGTCGGGGTGTGTATGACAGGCAATAGTGTATCTGGAGTCTGGGGTCCTGAGATATTTCCTACCCTTAGAAATGCGCCTGTGCAGATAGCCCTAGTTTTTCAGAATTACAGGGTTAATGTTATGAATTTCAGGTGTCAAGGTTAAGGTTAGGGGGGAGTGGTTAGGGGGTGGGGGTGGTTAGGGGGAGTGGTGCTTGAATGTAGGGGTGAGTTTTAGAGGTGGGGGGGTTTGGGGTTTTGGGGATTAAAATTAATCTAATTACCTCAACCCTAATCCTCGGAACCCCCTCGCAAGATTCGTGATTCGGGCCCGCTGAGTTAAACGTGTATGGCCACCTTAACTCACAGATGAATGAGTTGCAATTGATGATGATCTCAGCAGGGCGCAGGAAATGGTGCCTACAGGCGGTAGAAAGAAATTGGCATATCAGTAAAGCCCTCACTTGGTTTGGAAATGTGGAATATTTTGATTAATAAACACACATCTCTTTGCTTCAATGGTGCCTTGTGCCTTTGTGCTTGTTTCCATTATAATTCGGGACCCCCTTCGCTAAGCGTTTTGCTTGGCGGGGATCCCGACGGAGCACATAGACTTTACTTGCTCGGCGGATGCTCTGTTTACACATACGCTGATGCAGAGGCTCAACCTACTCCACTATAGTGAATATATTCGGCGAATATCGGCATTGGGATGCTTATGGGCATGGATTGCGAATCTATATATTCGCATTGCTAAAATAAATATCAAACATGACATGTGACCATTCATTTTAAAGGTAATTACGAGGCGATTATAATAGCGAATCTAGATTGCGAATATTCGCAAACATAGAATCGAATATTAGTAGAATTATTCACAAAATATCGCGAATTCGAATATTGCCTGTGCTGTTCATCAGTAATCCACTACATTGAGCCTTACATTGGCGGAACGGCTCGGCACAGTGAAGACCGAGCATCCGCCGAGCAGGTACGTCGGGATCCCCGCCAAGCAATACGCTCACCGGAGAGGGTCCCGATGTATAATGGAAACATAGCCTTACTTCATCAAATTGAATTTTTGTTTTTCGTTGCAGAAACGAGAAAAAACGGAGAGAGACATCACACACATCCAGTTTACTGTCTGGCCAGATCACGGCGTACCCGACGATCCCAACCTTCTGCTGAAACTGCGCCGAAGGGTTAACGCTTTGAGTAATTTTTTTAGCGGCCCCATAATTGTTCATTGCAGGTGCGTTCCGTCCATAATTGCCTATTAAACAATGTTTAATTTATGAATTAATATTCATACTTAACAGACTCCCATTTGGGATAGGGTTTGGTAGGACTGGGAAGTGGAGCAACTAAGTATGGCCCCCCCCACGAGTCATACCTGTTCCCAAAAAGTCAAAAGCTAGCCATACACGGCACGGATTCCCTGGCTGATCGATTCAGCACCCCATGGATTGCGGCGATTCCGCCGGCATCCACAGGTGAGAACGATTAGCCAATTATGGAATCCGATCGTGGCAGCCCACCTTGTACGGCCGGATCCGGGAGGGATCCGTGTCCGATGGCTCGTCTCCCGGACCGCAACGCCCCCTGATCAGAGCAGAATCGGACCGAAAAGACCAACAGGTTGGTTCTTCCTCGGATCCGATTCTGTGCCCCTGATCCATCGGATGCAATCGGACGGGCAAGGTGGGCTGCAGGGGATTCCGGCACGATGGATCCGCGTGCACGCGCCCGGAATCCATCGCGCCAGAATCCGGCACGAATCCGTGCTGTGTATGGCAGCCTATAGAGCCTGGCAAAGCCTGGAAACGGAAAGGTAACAAATAAGCATGTCCCCCACTCCAAGCAATACCTGGTCCCATGAAAGACCTAGCCTGCCAGGGGAGGTAGGGGTGATAACCATGCTCCCCTCTTACAAAGCACAACCAGGCCCGATGCCAAACCTTAACAAGTGGTAAACCTCTCTTCAGCATGGAGGGCCTATTCCCCCAACATGACCTGGGATTCTCTAGGCTTCAGGTGGGGGCTGATTGCAGATCCTGGGGTCACCTTTAAAAACATTAAGCAGTTTATGAAACCATTGACACCTGTCAGAGCAGTCACTTTTTTTATAGCGCTGCCATGTTGCATTTGAAAGATGTTTGGGTTCGCAACCACCCTCACTGACTTCAATGAAAACACACTACACAACCATAGGAGTTACTTTTCAGTAAAAAACGACTCTGTAATTGCCTGTAAAACGATGGCGATAAATGACCATCTGAATTCAGCCTCAGGTTGCGTCTACACCACGGATTTCTGGGCGGTTTTCCCTCGCGTAGACTGTCGCCCCTTGTAATCCCCATGCCGCTGCCCTCTGTAATCCCCTTTGGTGAATGACGTTCCAATGTATACTGACGCGTATGGGAGTGGATTCACAGCGCCCGGCCAGGCGTCCCAGGGATGCAACGGAAACACGGTGTGTGACGCACGCAAACCATTCCCGATGTGTTTCTGGGTGCGGTTTGCTAATACAAATGTATAGGACACGGTATTGCCCACATGGCAAATACCACGCCCTAAACCATGCCCAAACAGCGGATGGGCGCTATGTATAACGCCCCCCGTGGCTTCTGATGGTGTCATAGTGTAGACCCCAGGTGTCCAACCTGCGGCCCTTTGGGCGTTGTTTTGCGCCCCCACCTTGGTTCTCCACTTTCAGCCCCCAAAACTTAACTGTTAATGCATAGGACATAGGAACCCACTTGTTCGCCAATCCTCCACAGACGAGTCCTTGCCTGGAATCTTCCTAGAGCAGTAAGAGGACAAGAGGCGAGAGACTCGTTCATGCTCCAGCTGAGCACACTGATTGGCGTACGTGAAAGCCAATCAGTGACCCAAACGCCCGAGCGTCTATGCTTCCACTATAATATTTGATAATATCTATGAGGCACATAACCTTTGATGATATACATGGGGCATTCCATATATCTCCATGTGAAGTGGTCACACGCTGACCCAGCTTTCCTAATCAACTTTGGAGGTCCCAAATCAGAAAAATTGGCAATGTTGAACAGGAAAACCAGGTCTACATATGAGCTCTGCGCCCAGGGGTGGGGGGGGGGGTGGATGCTTTCGGGCTTGGCTACCTGCCGGGATATGGTCCACTTCCTACTGGCATCGGTCGGCAGGAGTTGGGGCTGGATCGATGTTATGCGCGGCCCTTTAATGATGCACTTGTGGCCCTACATATCAACTCAGTTGCCCACCACTGGTGTAGACCCAGCCTTAGACACCAGAAACGGACATTGTTGATCATCTGTGTCTTGTGACTTTCTCTAACACAATGAACTTGATTTGATGTCCCGGCAGTGCTGGAGTTGGACGCACAGGAACGTATATCAGTATTGATGCCATGCTGGAAGGTCTGGAAGCGGAGGGCAGGGTGGACGTTTACGGATATGTGGTGCAGCTGAGACGTCAGCGCTGTCTCATGGTCCAAGTAGAGGTGGGTGTACACATCCGGCTGAATATCCAACAACAGTGCCAGTGCCAGCGCCATGATTATGATATCCTCCTGCACAACAACAACAACAACAACAACACAATATAATCTCTATATAAACCTAAACCTATAATATAATGTTTTGTAGTTTTCAAATCTGAAATAGTAATGAGCGACTAGGCAATATTCGAATTCGCGTAATTTCGCGAATATCCGCCATAATATTCGATTCCATATTCGTAATCTCGAATATCCGCACTTACGACATGAATTGCGATCTAAACATCGCAATTGCAATCAAATATGCGCAATGCATGCAAGTCAATGGAGCTCGGATATTCGACTGGGAGAATATCCATCATTTCCGTTTAAAAAAATCGCATTGCGATTATATAATCGAGATATCATTCATTGCAATGGATTGCGATTATATAATTGCGATTCTAAAATCGCAATACAATCGCGAAAAATCGCGTCGGATATTCGATGGTATATTCGTGAATATTCGCGAAATGGCGAAATGGCGAAATAGCGATATTCGAGTGAAATATTGGAAAATCGAATATTCAAGCTCAACACTAATCTGAAATCTGTGAACTACAATTAACCCCCCTAGTTGTATTTCCCGGTGTGGCTCAGGTTGGGTTTTCATTGACGAAATTGGTAACGCCGAGCCACTTAGCTTCTCCAGTGAAGCCCATGCCGTCCTGCAGGGTTGTCATCCTCGGCTCGTCTCACTACATCTACCCCCCTGATTATGCCAGGGAGGGGAGGGTGGGGGGGGGGGGTGTTGCCCTTACCATTAACCTGTATTTAAATACAGGCATTGGGGTCCCGGGTCCTCATGTGTACAGGGGGCTAGAGCATGGAGGAAAACCTAAATATCTTCCTCATTAGAGATGGTCAAATGATTTTAAGGAAAAGCTTAATTTAGGAGTTAGGCTATGTCTCCACTGCGTTGTGAGCACATTTCCTGGTAGATCCTGTTTTCATGGCGTTCTGCTGACCTGCCGGCCATAGATTGATGCACTGCACTACGTTGACCTTCTGGTCGGTGTATCTGCAGAAGGTAATGTGGATTGGCTCCAAGGAATGCGCTAAGCGCAGGGGGACCCGAGGGAGCCGAGAACACAGTGGAGACATAACCTTAATCCCCTGTAAAGCCCCTGTACATGGTATCAACAAAAATGTCCAGAGTTGTAGAAGCAAAAAAATCAAGCAAGTTGAAATCTGTACATCTGCATATACTTCGGTAATGTTTCCATACTCAGGGGTGTTGCAATTAACTCCCAAATCAACAATCCGAAATGGTATGACCAGCTCTATATTTTAGTAAAAGAACTTCCGTATTTTTCCAACAGTAAGACGCACTCCCCCCCCCCCCAAAAAAAATAATGGTTTTATCTATCTGTACTGTATCCCACCCCCACCGAGTGATCAGCAACGGGGACACATGACACTTGACACCACCGCATGATCAAAGGGGACATGCGATTAACACAGCCCTGTGATCAGAAAGGGAACAACATGGAATGGCCACAGACACTGTGATTCAAGAATAGGACATCCACCCTGAAAATTAGCACAATATTATAGGGCATATTTTGAGCGCGGTAGTTCAACCTAAGACATTAACCACTGTGTGTTATCATCCCGCAGGAAACACGCGTAACGATGAATGAATTATGTTGACAATCACGTATTACATGTTGGTGAGCGGAATACTGTCTTCGTCGTTTCTGAATCCATGAGGAGATCGATTTTTCTTCGAGCATCAAAACATAAACTCGAAATATGCTGGAAGTGTTAAAATACCCGACATCTGAGAATGTGAACGTTAATTTGTGTTGTTAAACACATCTCAGAATTTGCGATTACGTATCCCTTAGTTCATCACCTGTCAGATTAGACCGATGGATCCTAGACACATTCGGGCAACAGGTACAGATCGGCAGTCCGCGCACAGTCACTTCCCGGGATCTGAACGCAAAGTTCCGTAAATTCCCGAATTACCTAACACACGGACACGGTTTTTTAAAACAAAAAAAACATATTTTTCACACTACAGACCGGGGCGTCCACCTTTCCCTGTATGCAATTATCCCAGACCATATCAGCGCCATTTTCACCCCCCAAATTACGGACGGGGAACGTGCCGCGTTTTATGCCGCTTTCCTCGAATGACGGGGTCGGTCGCCACCTTGGCTTTCCCGACCCCAAGTGTGCACTTCGGTCTTAGTGTTCAGCGGCCATGGGAGATTAGAAGGGAGCTGGAGGAGCTTGTAAGTTGAGAGATGCCAGCCGGTGTCGGTCACCCATCGAACTGTAGTGCTATGCCAACAAAGACTCAGAGCCTTGGATGGTATACGCAATGAAGAGAGAGAGAGAGATAGAGGAACGGCCATCTGGCCATCGATCCCTCTAGAGAGGAGACTGTGCAGCTGTCTGCCCTGTCAGGATCCCGGGCCATCCGAGGCTGGTTGCACTCTGCTCCACCGGGTAGCCACACCTGGCCCGTTACATTTGGATGATGTTCCGGGGTCACCTCGGGGTAGGGGTAGATCGGGGCCTCTCCTATGGCCAACCATGGTGAGCCTCGTACGGCGCCGTGCAGCGAGAGCGCGAAGTGAGCGTGCCGCATGCGACTATGCGCGGCTCCGCGCGCCGCATCACTACTTGAGTTTAAGGGCGGCGACAGTCCGGGGTGTTGTTCCAGAGTGTGACCGCCGTTCACTCCTTCCTGGGCGACTGGGAGCACACACTTCCTATCTTAACACTGCCACGCCCACTTGCACACTCAGTGCTTGTGTGATTACCCCAGTTCCTTGTGATGGTATTGTGTTTGGAGAGGCTACTTTTGGATTTGATTACCCCGCGCTTTTGTACCCCCGCTCCGTACCCGACTTTCCTTGGACCTCTGGCATTCCTGACCCTGGCGCCGACAACACCAGCCCCTGAATGTGACCCCTACTAGAATTGTCGGTTCCGCCCCCTTACCTCCTGCCCTCGCTCTCCCGCTTGGGTTTTATTTTGACTACCCGTGTATTGCAGCCTGCCATAGACCTTTGCTCTGGACTGGGACACAGACCATTCTACTACCGCTGACTAACTGTGTGAGCCTACAGCATCACTAGAACTTCCCCCCTCGAAAGGGGACCGTACCCATCTCTGGCGATTCGTGTCCGCAGCCTCCGGGGCGGTCTCATCAGGCCGATTAGCAGGACTGGCCAACATGAACCCGTGCGGGTAGGAAAAATCCACACAGGGCGTCCCCTCAACGGGCATTCCCTGTGCCCCTTATCTCCCTAAGTTAGGGGGCGCTCTGCGGAGAAGACACCTCTCATACGGTTGGCTTGTAAGATACCTGCCTCCTGGTACCCCACAGCGCTAAAACCACGTCCGGCC
>CM070037.1:128086931-128108322 GCA_036250615.1 Ptychadena robeensis | reverse complement strand
CCCCCCCCCCAAAAAAAAACAGCAAATAAAAATAAAATTGTTGATGTCTAGGATACTAATACTGCAACAGGCACTGGACTGTCTCCATGACCCTACTAGGACATTAGAACATTTCTATTTCCATTATTAATGAGGTAGAGATGAACGCTGACCGTTTAATATATTAATATCATTATTATTTTTATATATATAGGATGGAGCAGGATTAGGCATAAAGTCTCCAGTATGGAAATTACTCAGATTTGCCCCATTATTCCGCAGGATTTGAGAAGTTTGGTAGGTGAGATGACCTGGGCGGGGTGGACACAAAGATGAAAAACACCCCAAAGGTTCCTCTTACTTATAAATAATTTTGGATTTTAATAAATAGAATTTGGAAACATTGTAATGTGATTGATTAACACCAATCCCCCCCCCCCGCTGTAGTCATAAAATTATAAAATATGATAGAATGGAAATTTTAAAATTGCTCAGATTTGCCCCATTATTCCCCAGAATTTGTGAGGTTTGGTAGGTGAGATCACTGGGCGGGGGGGGGGGGGCTTATGTTAATTTCACGCTTTAGGGGCGGAGAAGCGACTTGTTAGCTCCCAGGTACACACTCAGCATGTTGTGTCCTTCCGAAGGATTTTATTTTCCGGACTGGAGCTGGTTAGACGGCTCGGCCCTGTAAATCTAATGGAACACCTAACAATTCCCAATAAAGGTTCCTCTTATTAATTAATAATTTAAGATTTTATTACATCGAAATATGTGATGTGATTGATTAATATCACCCCCCCCCCCCCATTATAAAATATGATACAATGGAAATTTGATTTGTGATCAGAATGTACTGCAACAGGCACTGGACTGTCTCCATGACCCTACTAGGAAAGATTTCTAGTTCCAATACTAGTGAGATAGAGATGAACGCTAACCATGTAAAAACATTTTATTATATTAATGTTATTATTCTCATTAATTATATATATATATAGAATGGAGCAGGATTAGGGATAGAGTCTCCGGTATGGAAATTGCTCAGAGTTGCCTCATTATTCCCCAGGATTTGTGAGGTTTGGTAGGTGAGATGACCTGGGCGGGGTGGACACAAAGATGAAAAACACCACAAAGGTTCCTCTTACTTATTAATAATTTCGGATTTTAATAAATAGAACTTGGAAACATTGTAATGTGATTGATTTACACCCCCCCCCCCCATAAAATTATAAAACATGATACAATGGGAATTTGATTTGTGATCAGAATCAACCCCCCTCCCAACCCCCCCCCCCCGTCATAAAATTATAAAATATGATAGAATGGAAATTCGAAATTGCTCAGAGTTGCCCCATTATTCCCCAGGATTTGGGAAGTTTGGCAGGTGGAATGATCTGGGCGGGGTGGAGGTATGTAAATTTCACACTTTAGGGGCGGAGAACCGACTCGTTAGCTCCCAGGTAAACACTCACCATGTTGTGTCCATTAGAAGGATTTTATTCTTCGATCTGGAGCTGGTTAGATGGCCCGGCCCTGTAAATCTAATGGAACACCTAACAATTCCCAATATTCTCCAACAACGAAGACTCAAACATGAGAAACACCACAAAGGATCCTCTTACTTATTAATAATTTAAGATTTTATTAAATAGAACTTGGAAACATTGTAATGAGATTGATTAATACCAACCCCCCCCCCCCTCCAAGTCAAAAATGATAAAATATGATGCAATGGAAATTTGATTTGTGATCAGAATGTGCGAACCCCCCACCTCAGTAAATAAAAATAAAATTAAAATGTCTAGGAACTAGTACTTCAACAGGCACTGGACTGTCTCCATGACCCTACAAGGAAAGATTTCTAGTTCCAATATTAATGAGATAGAGATGAACGCTGACCGTTTAATAACATTTTATTATATTGATTTTTATTATTTTAATTATATTTAATATATATAGAATGGAGAAGGATTAGGGATAGTCTCCGGTATGGAATTTATTCAGATTTGCCCCATTATTCCCCAGGATTTGGAAAGTTTGGCAGGTGAGATGACCTGGGTGGGGTGGACTTATGTAAATGTCACACTTTAGGGGGCGGAGAACCGACTCGTTAGCTCCCAGGTACACACTCACCATGTGATGTCCTTCCGAAGTATTTTATTCTCGGTCTGGAGCTGGTTAGACGGCCCGGCCTTGTAAATCTAATGGAACACCTAACAATTCCCAATATTCTCCAACAACGAAGACTCAAACACCACAAAGGTTCCTCTTGTTTATTCATAATTTAGGATTTTATTACATAGAACTTGGAAACATTACAATTTGATTGATTAACATAAAAAAACTCAAATAGTTAATGGATCTTTCACTGCAGATTATATGGAATTGTCATAACTTCCATTTTGTCGGGAGTTCTCTATATAAGAGCGGATCTTACAAGAGATATCTGTCAGGAGATAATATGTAAACAAAATATGTAAGTCCGCTGTGAGTTTTATTTGTGTCTGAAAAGTCTTGTTTTGTGCGGATTATGATTATAGTTATTTATGTATATCAGGTAGAGTGCTGGTATGATTGCCGAAGCCGCTGGTGACTGCTGGGGATTTTGGTTTAAATTGAAGCAATGTACAGAGGTGTGCAAACTATTGCGCCAACAGCCTCATATTTTAGTTTAGTTTTGGTATCTTGAGCTCCAATGGGCAGAAAGTAAACAGGGCCTCTGTATTCTAAATTCCAGGGGAGGCGAAACCCGTCCAAGTTTATTTGTCTTATATGGTGATACCGGTTTTGCTGTGATCAGGCCTTAGGAGGTAGGAGTGGCCTAGGGGCATCGCACAGTTCGGCACTGATGTTGCTTATATTATATACCTATATTAAATCTAATGCACCCCTTGAAGATGGAACAATGGGTGGTAAGTATGGCCTAGGGGCAGTGGACAGTTCGGCACTGATGTTGCCTATATCAAATATCTATATTAAATCTAATGCACCCCTTGAAGGTAGGGACCAATGGGTTGCAGAATAAAGGGTGGTAGGAATGGCCTAAGAGGCAGTGGACAGTTTGGCACTGGTATTGGTATATTTGTTTACTTATATACATATATCAAATAACATATGTCTATATAATGCAGTGGTTCCCAAACTGGGGGGCGCGAAGGTATTCCAAGGGGGCGCGTGCCCTCGTTCTGAACTTGTGTTTGAATGGGGAGTGGGGGGGGGGGGGCCGATAATATTCCTAGATACAAAAGGGGGACCTGCAAGAAAAGTTTGGGAACTACTGATATAATCTAATATGCCCATTGAAACTAGGGAACATTGGGTTACCAAATAAAGGGTGGTAGGAATGGCCTAAGGGGCATTGGACAGTTTGGCACTGATGTTGCCTATATTTCTTTACTTGTATACATATATCATATGTCTATATGATCTAATATCCCCATTGAAACTAGGGAACACTGGGTTACTGAATAAAGGGTGGTAGAAATGGCATAGGCCCTAGGGGCATTGGACAGTTTGGCAATGATGTTGCCTATATTTCTATGTTCACCTTTGTTATATGTTAACCTGCATACCTATATTATATAACATATGTCTCTATACTCTAATACACCCCTTGAAAAAGGGGAACAATGGGTTACAGAATATAGGGTGGTAAGTATGGCCTAGGGGCAGTGGAGAATTTGGCACTGATGTTGCCTATATTTGTTTACTTGTATTCCTTTATCATATGTCTATATAATCTAATATCCCGATTGAAACTAGGGAACATTGGGTTACTGAATAATATGGGTAGGAATGGCCTAGGGGCGGTGGAGAATATTACACTGATGTTGCCTATATTTGTTTACCTGTATAGCAATATCATATAACATATCTATATACCATCTAATGTACCCTTTGAGTATAGGGGAGGGGTGGTAAAAATGGCCTAAGGGGCATTGCGCAGTTTGGCACTGATGTTGCCTATATTTTTGTACCTGTATACCTATATTATGTAATATATATGAAATCTAAAATAGGAAAGAATGGCTTACCTAATGGCCTAGGGTAATGGCCAGTGGAGAATTTGGCATTGATGTTGCCTATATTTATTTACCTGTATGCATGTAATATATAAAATATGTATATAAAGTCTAATATGACCCTTGAAAAAAGGAACAATAGGTTACCCAAAAAAGGGTGGTAGGCATGATCAAGGACAGTGCAGAATTTTGCATTGATGTTGCCTATATTTGTTTACTTGTATACCTATATCATATAATATATGTCTATATAATCTAATATACCTGTTGAAAATAGGGAACAATGGGTTACATAATAAAGGGTGGTTGGAATGGGGGGGTAGTGCAGAGTTTTCCACTGTTGCCTATATTTGTTTACCTGTATATCCATATTATATAACATATATTTATAAAATCAAATTTTTCGATTGAAAAAAATACTTTATTAATACCGACATCGAGGGAGGCACATCCCGCCCATACTGCGACGCAGCGCACAAGACCCCATGCCCAGTACAGCCCACCCACTCACACATTCATGCATAATAAATACTACACTCACGCATGTGCCCCCAACTAGACTATGTGGCACCATAAGGGCCCACTATATCCCGGTAACTGGAGAGAGATGCTTGACGTGCGTTGCTGAAGAAACCTCCAAGCCCCGCACATCGAGCTTAACTCCCCTCCTACACTACGCTATACATCCTCAACACTGGGACCTAAGCATATAAATAATAAATAAATATTTATAAAATCTAATACTCCCCTTGAAAACAGGGAACATTGGGTTAGCGGATAAAGGGTGGTATGTATGGCACAGGTGCCCAACCTGCGGCCCGGGGGCCGCATGCGGCTCTTTGGGTGTTCTTTGGCGGCCCCCCTCAGTCTACCATTTGAGGCCCCCCAAACTAACTATTAATGCATAGGGCATAGGAACTCACTTGTCTGATCAATCAAAGGTTATGTGCCCCATCAATATAATTAATGGCTTTAAAGCACATAACCTTTGATTATATATAAGACACAAAATTTGCATTACCATACTAGTGTTTCCTAATGCTTAAAATTTTATTTAAAAATTTTTTTGTTATTTAAAAAGTGAAAAACAATGTCTTCTAGCTCGGCCTGCTGCCATTATTTTCATAAAAAAAATGCTAATACAAGTCAGTATAGATTGAAAATGTTATGTGCGGCCGCACTTGTGGCCCTCCATATCAACTCAGTTGCCCACCACTGGCATAGGGGCATGGCACAGTTCAACACTGATACCTATATTTGTGTACCTGTATGCCTATATCACAAAACATATTTATATACAATCTAATGTACCCCCTGAGTATAGGGAAGGGTGATCCAAATGGCCTAAGGGGCTTACCTGTATGCCTTTATCATATAATATATGTATATATAATCTAATATCTAATATGACCATTGAAAATAGGGAACAATGGGTTACCGAAACAATGGTGGTAGGAATGGCCTAAGGGGCATTGCACAGTTCGACATTGATGTTGCCTATATTTGTCTACCTGTATACCTATATCATATAACATATCTATATAAAATCTAATGCACCCCTTAAGTATAGGGAATGGTGGTCTGAATGACCTAAGGGGCATTGCACAGTTCGACACTGATGCTGCCTATATGTACCTGTATACCTATATATTATTTTTATATATATATATATATATATATATATATATATATATATATATATATATATATATATTTAAAATCTAATATGACCCCTGAAAATAGGGAACAATAGGTTACCAAAAATAGTGTGGTAGGCATGGCCAAGGACAGTGCAGAATTCAGCACTGATGTTCTCTACATTTGCTTACCTGTATGCCATTATCATATAATATATGTATATATAATCTAATATGACCATTGACAATAGGGAACAATGGGTTACCGAAACAAGGGTGGTAGGAATGGCCTAAGGGGCATTGGACAGTTCGACATTGATGTTGCCTATATTTGTTTACCTGTATACCTATATTATATAATATATCTATATCTTATATGACCCTTGAAAGTAGGGAACAATGGGTTACCAAAAAAAGGGTTGTAGGCATGGCCAAGGACAGTGCAGAATTTGGCACTGATGTTCCCTTTATTTGCTTACCTGTATACATTTCATATAACATATCTATATACAATCAAATATACCCCTTGGGTATAGGGAATGGTGGTAAGAATGGCCTAAGGGGCATTGGACAGTTTGACACTGATGTTCTCTACATGTGCTTACTTGTATACCTATATCATACAACATATCTTTATCTAATATGATTCTTAAAAATAGGGAACAATGGGTTACCGAAACAAGGGTGGTAGGAGTGGCCTAAGGGGCATTGGACAGTTTGGCACTGGTGTTGCCTATATTTGTTTACCTGTATACCTATATCATATAGTATATATAAAATCTAATATGACCCTTGAAAATAGGGAACAATAGGTTACAGAAACAAGGGTGGTAGGAATGGCCTAAGGGGCATTGCACAGTTTGGCACTGGTGTTGCCTATATTTGTCTACCTGTATACCTATATTATATAATATATATAAAATCTAATATGACCCTTGAAAAAGGGAACAATAGATTACCGAAAAAAGTGTGGTAGGCATGGCCAAGGACAGTGCAGAATTTGGCACTAATGTTCTCCACATTTGCTTACCTGTATGCCTTTATCATACAACATATCTATATGCAATCTAATATGACCATTGAAAATAGGGAACAATGGGTTACCGAAACAAGGGTGGTAGGAATGGCCTAAGGGGCATTGTACAGTTCGACATTGATGTTGCCTATATTTGTGTACCTGTATACCTATATTATATAATATATCTATATCTTATATGACCCTTGAAAGTAGGGAACAATGGGTTACCAAAAAAGGGTGGTAGGTATGGCCAAGGACAGTGCAGAATTTGGCACTGATGTTCCCTTTATTTGCTTACCTGTATACATTTCATATAACATATCTATATACAATCAAATATACCCCTTGAGTATAGGGAATGGTGGTAAGAATGGGCTAAGGGGCATTGTACAGTTCGACACTGATGTTCCCTACATTTGCTTACCTGTATACCTATATCATACAACATATCTTTATCTAATATGACCCTTGAAAGTAGGGAACAATGGGTTACCGAAACAAGGGTGGTAGGCATGGCCTAAGGGGCATTGGACAGTTTGGCACTGGTGTTGCCTATATTTGTATACCTGTATACCTATATTATATAGTATATGTCTATATACTCTAGTATCCCTTTTGAAACTAGGGAACAATGGGTCACAGAATAAAGGGTGGTAAGAATGGCCTAGGAGCAGTGCCGAATCTGGCACTGACGTTGCCAATATTTTTTATATAGTCTGTCCCCCCCACTACCCCTGCATGTCAATTGTTCACAAGTACGGGTGTTGGTCCTTCGGGACTTAATCCGACAAGTGGTGGGGAGAGACTGCTAACAGCTCTGGCCCGGCAGTCTCTCCAAGCTTTGGACCCTCTTGGGAGGGGTGCCCACCCCGGTCCTTAGTACTTGGGAGACCTTGCTCTGGTGTAGGTCACCTAGGGAACATGACACTCAAGGGTCAGATGGCTTTGGCTGTCTGACCCAATAGCCAGAACTTTTCGGGGAACAAGTCTTTAGTCCCTTTTACCTGTTTACCAGCACGCGTATAACATATGTATTTAAGATCTAATATGTTCCTTGAATCCAGGGAACAATGGGTCACAGAATAAAGTGTTGTAGGAATGGCCTAGGGGCAGTGCCGAATCTGACGTTGCCTATATTTGTTTACCAGCACGCGTATAACATATGTATTTAAGATCTAATATGTTCCTTGAATCTGGGGAACAATGGGTTATATAATAAAGGATTTGGCCCACAGACTGCGTTGAACAAGGTCTACGGCGGCTGCCAAAAACCGAGACACTAGAATCCCCATTACCAATCGGCACGGGCCGGGTACATTGTACGTTGTGTGCATTGTGCATGGAGCAGCAGGTGTTCTCAGCTGAAGAAGGACTCGGTGATTGGATCAAGCAGCACTCACATCCAATCAGACGCCGGCCTCCGGCTCACCATTACAGTCTCTTCTGGCAAAATTAAATTAATGGCGTTGACTCGATTAAATGAGCGTCTAGGAGTAAAAACACAACGTTTAATGCAATGTTTCTGCTCTGACAAAGGGTGGCTGAACCTTCTTTGTCTGCGCCATGACTTTCCTTTTAAACTTTCATGGAGATGCCAGGAATTTTTAATCAGCCTTTCATTTAATGTTCGCTGCTTTTTACTACCCCGGCTCGCCTCACGCTGTTCTAACTTCTTTCATGCGCCTGCAGAATGCGGCCTGGTAAAAGGCGTAATGCAGATGTATGAATATCACACGTGAGGAACAGATCAGCCCGTCGCCCTCTTTACACCTTATTCGTGGGATGAATATATAACGAGGGACGGAGGAGGGGACGTTACTATTCATTAGCGGTGATAAAAGGCGCAAAGCAATGTATGGTGATATAAGGTGAGATACAATTACCGCTACATAGACCAATGTTACCTCACCCGGCCGATGTATTCAAGGAGTGTAAATGGGGGGGCACGGGGACGTTCTCTTCGGGGAAGAAGTACAATATCTGTGTTAGAAATGAATATTGTCATCAGAAGGAAAATTAAAACTATACATGAGCGGCCATCATTGGTCCAGACACTACTAGGCCGTACAGTATAGACCTCAACCACTGGAGACCATACTGGAGGACTTATGCCTGGCATACACACGCCGATTAGCGGCCGATTTTTCCACTGACCAACGGGCGTGTGCGCTTGCGCTGTCAGTCGGCGGCAAAATCGGCCGCCAATCGGCGTGTGCCCACATGGGGCGACAGATCCCTGTCGCCCCACAGCTCGGCTGGCCAGAGAACGGACATGTCGGATTTTCTCTGGACGATGCCAGCCAATGCCATTAACTTCAATGAAGACCGGCGTCTTCATTGAAGGTAATGGCTGGCACACAAAGGGTGCCCAGCCGATTAAAGCAGCCCCAGAATGCAACGTGATGACATCATCGCGTTGCATTCTGGGGCTCATCGAAGCTCGTCTGTCTGCACCCATCTGTGGGTGTATGGAAGGCATTAGTGAAGGTGTTGGGCCAAACCATTAATTCCCCTAGGCCTGCCCCATGCTTTACTGCACAGGGCACTTATTTTATGTAGTCTGCCCCCCCCCCCCCCCCCCCCCCCCCCCCCCCCCCCCCCCACTACCCCTGCATGTTTGTCAATTGTTCACTAGTTCACTAGTCCTCCGGTACTTTAAAAAAGTGGGGTGGAGAGACCTCTTACGGCTCTGGCCTAGTAGTCTCTCCAAGCTTTGGACCCTCTTCGGAGGGGCACCCACCCCGGTACCTAGTGCTTGGGAGACCTGGCTCCTGTCAAGGTCATCTGGAGAATGGGACACTTGAGGGTCAGATGGCTTCGGCTGTCTGACCCACTAGTCACCCTTTTTTGGTCCCTTAGCCCCTCTTGGGAGGGGAAACCGAAACACTTGTGCAGTTTGATGCGGTGTGTTCACTACTGTGGGCAGTCTCACTTTTTTGCACCGGGTGCGAGTTCATAATTGTGTGAGCATGCGCCGAGGCTCAATAAAATAAAAATAATTAATTCCCTGCAATGTAGAGTAGTAGCATTCATTCATATCTTCCTACAGTGACTATATATCTTGGCACTTCAATATTTTGGGAAAAATCCGTACAGAACCAATTATTAGCAAGTTATCTGCCTTCATCCTATGAGTGACGCCATTATGTTGGTTCAGGTTGTCTGAGGTCCCCAGCATAGGCCATACCAAGACCACATGGGGGTATTACAGACAGAGGCCTCTATCCAATGATTAAGTTCTCTGAGATGCAGATCTGATCATCTTTATCTGTAGTCTGTCTGTATGACATAATTATAAGGCATTATCTAGTATAGTTTAGCATGTTAATCCCTTATCCTCCAGTGACATCCCACACTCATCACGTGGGCAGCTTCAAGACTTCTCTAGGGCCGCGCCTACTCTCTGGAACTCACTCCCTTATCCCATTAGACTTGTTCCAACTATTAACATCCCTAAATACCCCCCTTTTCAGTCTGCCCCTCTCACTCCTAACATCACCACCATACCAGTCCCCGCCCCCCACCTATTGTATATTTTGTTCTTCAACCTATTCAAGGTTGAAGAACCGGGCAGGGTCCTCTTCTCCTCCTGTGTCATATCCTGTACCTGTGTCATATCCTGTGTGTGCTTGTGTTGTATCTCAACTCTAATGCATTGTACAGCTCTGTGCAATATGTTGGCGCTATATAAATCAAAGTTAATAATAGTATAGTAACTTGTTTAGCATGTCGATCCTCCAGTGACATCCCCACTCATAACATCATCACAAGATTTCTCTAGGGCCGCCCCTACTCTCTGGAACTCTCTCCCTCACCCCATTGGACTTGCTCCTACACTTAAAAAAAAAACCCTCTTCAGTCTGACCCTCCATCTTCTCATTCCTAACATCACCACCATACCAGTCCCATCCCCCCACCTATTGTATAGTGGATATGAAGAAAAATGGCTTAGGTCCGCACTCTTGACTTCCTTAAAATCTTTAAACTTTATTTAGACATCACGCAACATACATGTATACATAGACAGGGTCCCTCCAGGGGCAAATCCCCTCTGACGCGTTTCCCCGTTATGGCGTAATCATAGAGTCATTGTATACTTTGTTCCTCAACCTATTAGAGTGTAAGTCCGTCCAGGCAGGGTCCTCTACTCCTCCTGTGTCATATGCTTTACCTGTGTGTTATCTTGTGTTGTGTCTAATTTATTGTACAGCGCTGTGTAATATGTTGACGCTATAAAAATCAAAGTTAATAATAGTATAGTAACTTGTTTAGCATTAAATCCTTCAGTGACATCCCCACTCATAACATCATCACAAGACTTCTCTACTCTCTGGAACTCTCTCCCTCGTTTCATTAGACTTGCTCCTACTATTTAAACTATTACCTATCACTATTAACTATTAAAAAAAATCCCTGAAACCCCCCCCCTCTTCAGTCTGGCCATCCCATCTTCCTCACTCCTAACATCACCACCATGGCAGCCCCATCCCCCCACCTATTGTATACTCTGTTCCCCAACCTATTAGACTGTAAGCCCGTCCGGGCCGGGTCCTCTCCCCCTCCTGTGTCATTACCTGTACCTGTGTGTTATCTTGTGTTGTGTCTCCACTCTTATTTATTGAACAGCACTGCGTAATATGTTGGTGCTATGTTAAAAAAAGTTAATAATAGTATAGTTACTTGTTTAGCATGTCAATCCTCCAGTGACATCCCCACTCATAACATCATCACATGCGCAGCTTCAAGACTTCTCTAGGGCCTTGCCTGCTCTCTGGAACTCTCTCCCTCGCCCCATTAGACTTGCTCCTACACTTTCAAAAAAATCCCTGAAAACCCCCCTCTCTTCTGTCTGGCCCCCCATCTTCTCATTCCTAACATCACCAACCTGCCAGTCCCACCCCCCCACCTATTATATACTCTGTCCCCCAACCTATTAGATTGTAAGCCCAATTGGACCAGGATCTTCTACTCCTCCTGTGTCATTACCTGTACCTGTGTGTTATCTTGTTGTGTCTCCACTCTAATGTTTTGTACAGCGCTGCATAATGTGTTGGCGCTACATTAATAAATATTAATAATAATACATAATATACATAATATAATAATAATAATAATACATAAGGTGATGCTGTTTCTCTGGAATCAACCAATCATGCTTAAGTTTGATTTTAGTTTTTAGATTTAGATTTAGATCTCCCATTATTGGTTTTCAACATTTTGTTCTCCTAGTTTATATTTTATTCATCAATCCTCGTGGTAATATTAGTGACGTTAGGAGTTCATTGAACACTGAAATCTGAATCATCCTCAATGGTGAAACCACTGACAGAAGACGTGAATAACTGCTCGTGTCAGTGAGTTGGTACCGCTTATGGGTTGGGCTAAGACAGCTGTCAACAGTCAGTTTTTGGGGATGGTGTGTTGGATAACATATCCCATTTCCTATCCAGATAACCAGCACAGCACCTCCAAGAACTGGACCTGAGCATCTTTGACTAAGTCAGTGGTTCCCAACCTTTCAGGGCCCCCTTTTTTTAGGAACATTATTGAGCCCCCCACCCTCCCTATTCAAACACAGGTTAGGAATGAGGGCCTGCACCCCCCTAGAACACCTTTGCGCCTCCCCCCCCCCCCAGTTTGGGAACCACTGGTCTAAGTGCAAATTGTGATGGCTGACCTGGTGGGTCAGAGCACCTCCAGAGCAGCAGATATTGTGGGGTGTCTCCAGTTTAGGGGTCAGTACCTACCAAAACCTGTCCAGGGAAGGACACTGGAGGATTCTATGTGAGGGGGCAAATGGTGCCTTCTCTGGTCTGATACTACAGAAGAACTTCTCTATCACTAATTGTAGAAAGCCATGTCTGGCAACTCATAGGACATAAAGGTTTTGACATCTTGTGGTCTTGTAGAGTCCATTGGGTCAGAGTTGGTCACACGTATGACCCAGACATCAGCCATCTAGATTTATTATTGTGGTAAATTAAGTGTGTGTGTGTGTGTGTGTATGTATGTATGTGAACATATAATGTGGTCACATGACCATAACTTTCATCCATATACTTCTTCGTTACGTATATAATTTTACATTTACTAAACCATTGTATGTTTAGTATTGAACCGTATTGTTGAGAATGGACCAGTAAGTCTGAAAACAACTTTCCCCTGCGATGCTGATCAGTGTTGTACAATGTGTCTGCAATCACCTGACACTTTATAGGACATAGAATTAATAATGTTATATACGGATATAAGTAAAACATCTATATTATGAATCTGTATATTCATTTCCAGTACGGTTGGTGCTGAATGTGGCCAGTGGTACATGTGAGCTGGAAGTCTGTTTAGTACATGTGAGCATGTATGAGTTATGCACTAAGCATGTGTGAGCGATGTACCAATGATGGACATCTGTTTAGTACATGTAATCTTTTGTGAGCTATGTAGTTATCATGTGTGAGCTATGCACCAATCATGTGTGAGCTATGTACCAATCATGTGTGAGCTATGTACCAATCATGTGTGAGCTATGTGCCAGTCATGTGAGAGCTATATACCAGTCCTATGTGAGCTATGTACCAATCATGTGTGAGCAATGTACCAGTCATATGTGAGCTATGTACCAATCATGTGTGAGCTATGTACTTATCATATGTGAGCTATGTACCAATCATGTGTGAGCTATGTACCAATCACGTGTGAATTATGTACCAGTCATGTGTGAGCTATGTACCAATCATGTGTGAATTATGTACCAGTCATGTGTGAGCTATGTACCGGTCATGTGTGAGCTATGTACCAGTCATGTGTGAGCTATGCACCAATCATGTGTGAGTTATGTACTAACCATGTGTGAGCTATGTACTTACCAATCATGTGTGAGCTATGTACCGGTCATGTGTGAGCTATGTACTTACCAATCCTGTGTGAGCTACATACTTACCAATCATGTGTGAGCTATGTACCAGTCATATGTGAGCTATGCACTTATCATGTATGAGCTTTGTACCATGGGTGTCTGTTGATCACATGTGATGATGTATGCGCTATGTACTAATCATGTGTGAGCTATGTACCAGTCATGTGTCAGGTATGTACCTATTATGTGTCATGGCCATCTGTTTAGTATGTACTTATGATGTATAAGCTATGTACCATTAATGAGCGTGTGTTGAGCACATGTGATGATGTATGATCCATGTACCAGCGCGGGCCTGTGACTAACGGCGGTTGTTTTTGTTGTGAGCAGAGGATGCCCCCGCTGAGCCCGGAGAAGCCCGCCCTGTGTGCTGGATGTGGAGGGAAGATCTCTGACAGATATTACCTCTTGGCTGTAGATAAGCAGTGGCATCTCCGCTGCTTGAAATGCTGTGAATGTAAACTCGCCTTGGAGTCAGAACTGACCTGCTTCGCAAAAGACGGGAGTATATACTGTAAAGAAGATTATTACAGGTACGTGGCCGGGGGTGAGGAGGTCTCAGGTGTTTCTGTATCTGGATCCCCAGACCAGGGTTAGTGCGGAGCCGCCTGCCTTCCATATGTTCTGCCTGTCCTATTCCACTGTAATGTCGGGCAGTGTGAGTGGGCGCACTACCACGGCCAGGTTCTTTGGATGCTCGGTGTACCCCCGTCTATATGGCTTCACACAACACTTGTTCCTCCTCCACTCCCAATAAACAATTGTCCATTCATCCACATAGGGGATATTTACAAGGTTTACTAGCAGGGCAGGTCATATACAGGCATTCACCATCACCCAATGGTAGGGATGGGGCATACAGCTTAAGGGACTACAGTTCCAAAGTGCCTAACCAGCCTAGTGGACAGAGGAACCCGCAGCTCTCACTCAAGATGTGGTCAGTCCAGGAGGGGAGGCTTGATCCAGTTGATAGGTCTCAACTCTGCTCCGGTGACGCACAGCAATCCACACAGGATGGAGGAGATGACAGAATGGCCCAGAATATTCTGTAACACACTATTTTATAGACTAAGGCCAAGGAACGGCCAACACCAGTAACTGGGCAGATTAGGTTAGCTACATTAAGAACTGGGAGGGCTTTGGCTGGACCACTGGTGACTCAGCAGCAGGTGCTTCGCACATATTTTACAGACAATAACATGTTTTTACAGACATTAGCCATGTCATGGCCAGACCGATCTATATACACATTAAGTGAATTCCACTTCACTACATCACTACAAGTCATAGAGGGGTATGGGCACACACCAGCATATATAACACCCAGCTACCCCTATACCAGGAGATAGGTACCTACACACCCAACACACCAAGACACAACGTATACAGCTTATCATTCCAGTCACTATATTAGATGTCACTGTGATTGGCTCGCCATCTCCTTATATGAAGATCATTATTTGACAAATATTAAAATCACGAATAAATATATAAATATCATTCACATAACACCCCAAAAACTTTTCAAACTTCAGGGTCAGAACCATCGAGTCCTCACTGGGCAGAGAGCAGGCGGTAATGTGCTCATTGACTTTCATTGTCCAGGCAGCAAGCTAGGGATGTCGCTGCAGTTGGGGGTCCCATGCCTGGTTTACGGTCTTGCTATGTTTGCTGGTAGGGGACCCTACCTATATATTGTGGAAATACAGATTTCCTTGGCATAGGTACCCCAGGTAGAAGGTTGAAGATAAATCTTTAAAGGTTGAGGAGACCCTCCCATGTACAACATGTATATTGCAGATCACTCTCTGAAATGATAGAACACGGGAAAGGCAGAATCTCTGCAATTGTCAATATGACAATATCACTTTTTATTTATATTTTGTGAAATGATAACACATGGTCTGTCTGTCACTCGGGCCAGAGATCCGTGTGTTTGGGTCAGAAGAAGATGCGCAGAGCCAACACGCCTCGTATAACAGGCCGCCATTCCTCAGGACTTAACACTCAGGGGTTTCGCTTTAGAGGCGAGGCTGAGAACACGCACTGCTCTCTGTTCCAGACCCGGGAATGAATTAGCGGAGCTTAACACGGAGGAACATCTGCTGTGCGCATCTTCTTCTCCCCCGGAACGCGGTTTGGAACTCTCGGACTCTGAAGTTTTATATACTGGAGTTACCAGTTGTATGAAGCCTTAAGGCTGCCATACACATGCTGATAAGCGGCCGATTTTTAACCTGACCGATGGGCGTGCGGGCTCGCGCCGTCGGTCAGGTTAAAAAACGGCCGCTTATCCGCATGTGCCCACAGATCCCTGTCGCCCCACAGCTCGGCCGGCCAGAGAACGGACATGTCCGTTAATCTCTGGCCAATGGAAGCCGATGCCATAAGCTGCAATGAAGACCGGCGTCTTCATTGAAGCTAATGGCCGGCACACAAAGGGTGCCGGCCGACTGAAGGGGCCCCATAATGCACCATGACGTCATCACGTTTGCATTCCGGTGCATATCGGAACCGGTCTGTCTGCACCCGTCGGGGTGTGTATGGCAGGCTTAAGGCTATGTTCCCACTTAGGTGATCAGCCGCGGGGCGGACGCGGTTTTAATCGCACGCTGTGATCGCGGCTGATCGCTTCCATTTAGTTGAATGGGCTTGTCCCCACTTTAACTAAAGGCCGCGATCGGGCCCGGTTGGACATGCGATCAGAATAGCGGCTCCCCGTGTTTAGATCACAGGTGGTTCCCTGATTGCGCCCATAGACATGAATGTACACGTCCATTTATTCTCTATGTGCGCGATCAGGGGGTGATTTTTCCCCCAAAAAATTTTACTTTTTTTAAAATCGTGCGTAAAAATCGCCTCCAATTAAGTCAGCAATTTTGTGCGATCAGCCGTCCGCAATTAAAATCTTGTCCACCCTGTGGCTGATTGCCTCAGTGGAAACATAGCCTTAAGGTGCCCAGACACATATACAGTTGTGTTCAAAATTATTCAACCCCCAATTCACGATGATGTCACCACTGGTGATGAGCTGTATAGGCAATATTAGAATTCACAATATTTCGAGAATAATTCTACAAATATTCGATATTTGAGTGCATGGCCATATTCGCATCGCGATTGTCTTTAAAATGAATGGTCACATGTGATATTCATATTGCGAATATAAAACCGCAATGCATGACCACGAGCTTCCCGATGCACAATATCTCGAACATTTAAATATTAATTCTCAAATAGCCCTTATTCCTCAAATATATTTGCAATTCGAATATTCAAACTCACCACGCAGCACCCGTCGATTGGCCGGGTATCGAGGGTCACCACTTTAGGTGCTCGTTTCCCATCCAATCCTTTGGTCACCATCGAAAGGAATGAGAGTCGACCAGGATTTACGGACATGTCCATTACCTATTCCACAGACCTGTCTTAAAGCGTGATCAAACCTGCTGGAAGACAGGGGTGACCATGTTCGATGGCCGTCAACACTTGTATTGGCCATCGATTGAGCACCCATCTATACGAAGGAATCTAAAGATCCCCATACATGGGGCAACCCCGCTCAAGCACAGCGTGGTGACGTCATCGAGTGTCCGTCCATCGAATGGCAAATTGATGCTTAATGGATTCCCATTTGATGCTTGAGGTGAGGGCCCTGGTCCCCATCCAAAGCCATGGCAATCCAATAGGGTTTACCAAAGACAGGGTGACCCATGCGATCATGTCATCATGCGCACAGTCCATGTGCCATCGATTGAACGGGTATCGACCTAAGTATCGACTCCTTGAGGGTAAGGCTCCACTACGGCAAGAATGTGTTTTACTGTCTGGTTTCCCCTCAGTGTACTCGCAGTTTTTTTGTTTGTCCTTTGAGTGTCTATTGCCTATTAATGGGCTAAAACCTGCGGCAAAACCAACCATTGAAATCAATGGACGCGGTCGGCACAGGCACGCATCTGAGCTGCGGATTGGCCGTGGTGGTGCGGACACAGAATTTTTTTTCTGTGTCCGCACTGCACTGCGGCCAATCCGCGGCAGTGGAGTCCAGCTCATTGGGGGCAATGGTAGCCGTTCGGCCACGGCTAAAAAAACATGCCGCATCCGTTCCCAAACTGCCAAACTGTAGCATTACCCTTAAGACAGGTCTGTAGGACATGTCTGTAAATCCTGATCGACTCATTCTTTTGGATCAGGCACCTACAGTGGTGCTCCTTGATTCCCGTCCAATCGATGGGCGCTCTGGCGCTAGTGTTGAGCTCGAACATTTGAATTGTGAATATATTCGAGGAATATCGGCTATTTGAGAATTCTCAAATTTCGTGAATATGGCGGTTTTTCCAATGACTTCCGTCAGTAAAGGGGAACGCTTGAACCCCGAACTCTCTGCACACTCCAGTAACGGAGTTCTTGTTCAGCCAACGTTGACGTATTATCAATCGATGTTCTGTTTGTCTCCAGAAGGTTTTCGGTGCAGAGGTGTGCGCGTTGCCACCTTGGTATCTCGGCTTCGGAAATGGTGATGAGGGCGCGAGAGTCGGTCTATCACCTGAGCTGCTTCACCTGCACCACCTGCAACAAGACCCTGACCACCGGAGATCACTTCGGCATGAAGGAGAACCTGGTCTACTGCCGCGCTCACTTCGAGCTCCTGGTTCAGGGAGATTTCCACCCGCAGATCAATTACACCGAGCTCTCCGCCAAAGGAGGAGGCCTGTCCGCGCTCCCGTACTTCACCAACGGAACGGGCGCCGTGCAGAAGGGAAGGCCACGGAAGAGGAAGAGCCCGGCCCTGGGAGTAGACATCATCAACTACACTTCAGGTGAGGGAGCTTCCTCTGTTTAGGGAGAACCTGTCATTAATAAAATATGAATCCTGTCAGCGCTGACATTCATTGGCTGATCCCCGCGCCCGCCATTCATCGGCTGATCCCCGCGCCCGGCATTCATCGGCTGATCCCCGCGCCCGGCATTCATCGGCTGATCCCCGCGCCCGCCATTCATCGGCTGATCCCCGTGCCCGGCATTCATCGCGACCTCCTGCTTTCTGTGGTTTGGGTCAGTGTCCCGGAACAAGCATGGAGGTTAGGCGAGTCAGGAAGAGTCAGAGGTCCTAATCTGCATAATTGTCTGGGTCGGTGACTCCGAGGGCTGAATTATTTTACATTGAATTTCATTTGTGAATATTTAAATTATAGCCGAATATTAATGAGAATTATTCTGTGGCGTACGTAGAATTGGTTCTACGGGAGATTGGCCCACTTGGTTTTCTCAGGTCCTAGTTTTGGGCTCCTTATTCCACGCCTGCTTCACACCAATTTCCAGGCCCAACGGGCAGTGCATGGTGTAGAGATGGTCGATGGCCGAAATATCAGCATATAAATTGTATGTACATCTAAGCCAGTGGTCCCCAAACTGGGGACGCGCGAAGGTATACCAGGGGGACGCTGGCCCTGACTGGCCCTGATTCTTAACCTGTGTTTGAATGGGGAGGGGGGGGGGCTATATAATTTTTTCTTTTTTTTCCTAAATAGATGGGGGGGGGGGGGCCCTGCAAGGAAAGATTGGGAAAACCACGGGATCTAAAGGCCCCCATACACGGGTTCGTTTCCCATCGGATTCGGGGACGACGATTCGGGCAACGTGCAGCGAAACGATCGTCCCGGAATATCATTGCAGCCACCTCGTCCGGTCCGACACATTCGATCGTTCAGGGGCCCAGAATCGGATTGGACAGAAGAACCAACATGTTGGTCTTTTTCTACCGATTCGCCCAGATCAGTGTGGAGTAAGCGATCGGACACGGAATCGTCCAGGAATCCGTGGGACAGGGTAGAATGTAGCGATCGGACAAGGAATCGTCCAGGAATCCGTGGGATGTAGTGATCGGACGGACTTAATTGGCCGATCGATCGGATCTCCGATTCCCGCTGAGATCGCCGGAATCCATCGGATAGGTGATCGATCGGCCATGGAATCCGACTGTGTATGGCTAGCTTTAGGGCTCCTGTCCGTGTTTATTTGCACACAAACAGTCCAAACAGAACTTACCCTCACAGGGGTTAATATCAATTGAAACAAAAGTCCTGAAAATACCAAGCCTCCTGGCTTGGCACCGATCAAACAGTGGTTCCTTCCTTTAGGAACCCTTACTGGCCTGCCTCCTAGCAGCCACCAGCATGGGGCCACACACTCCCGGTGTGCCCTGTGTTTGCTGCACCCAGCAGCCCTGTTTTCAACCTCATTGAGAGCCCTGACTGACTGGCTTCAGTTTTTTTTGTTGAAACACACCCAGCCACCTCCCTGATGTCCATCAGGTGTAGTTCCTGGATGGAATGGGAAGGCCCACCCAGTTCCTTCCCTCCCATCCCAGAATCCCAAAACAAATGCTAAACAAAACTGCACAACAACCTATTGTTGTTGGCCAACATTTTCCTGGATTCCTTCCAGGATACCCCACCCGATGGTCCATTTACACAGTGGCAGACGAACATTCTGTCACACAAGTCATGTTATATCAAGTCATGCAATGGATAGTGACATGAGTAAATATAGTGGAACCAGTGGGGAAGTGTAGTAGGTGCCAACATCTCTAGATATACAAAACACATATAGGATCGAGTGAACTCTGATGACTACATTTCGGGGTGGCTAGTCCCTGAGACTTTAACGGCACATATACTGAAAACACAGATGTGAAACAATAAACAGTATAATTTATTGATAGGCGCAGAGACACGTACATCAAACATAAAAAATTCCCATCCATTACAATGTTACATAGATAAAAACAATTGGCGCTTTAAGATCGGGTCCGAGGTAGGTCATACCCAACGCGTTTCACCCTACTATGGGCTTCATCAGGGGTAGGTCAAAGGTGAGGTAGTTCCTCTAGAAGCTTATGTTAAAATATGTGTCTCTTGTGTCCTGAGGATTAGGAGAGCGGCCTGGTCCTATAGGTGGAGTGCCAACGTCTCGATTGTTATCGTGTTCTGGTCATATGGATCAAGGGTCTGGATCAGAGAGTAAGGATCATATAGTCCACTCCTGACAGCGCATGGGGCCCCCCCACACACACTGAGGATCCTGCAGTTGGACTCCACCTCCTTCACCCTCCCCTGTCCGCGGGGGTTTTTCAGGTGTCTCACCCCAAAGGGGGAAGCGACAGGATCTCACCTGTGTGACTTAGGGGGTTTCTCAGAGTGCCCAGGTCCTGGGTCGTGGTCTGGTCAGTAGGTGTGTATGTAAATGTAGTGATCAGAGTTCACTCAATCCTATATGTGTTTTGGGATAGTGACATGAATTTCATCACAACATATGAACATGTTATTGAAGTCAAATGATTTTATTGCTGATTTGAGAATTATTGACTGTAACACTTTTGTACACGTTCCATTAGGGCTTCTTTCCACATGTGCGGCCGCCCGCGGCACGATTGAATGGCCACAATTAAAAACCACGTTGAGACGCCGTTTTTAGCTGCGGCCATTCCCCTCTATGGCCGCTCCCGATCGCCCCCAGGGATGAGCCCATTGAACAACATGGGCGCAGTTATATTCGCGCTGCGGGTAACCACGGGCGCCCGCACATGTGGAAACAAGCCCTGATGACCTGACATAGGTGCAACCCAACTCTCTTTATTATTATTTTCAAAGTAACCCATGTGTAATTATAATAGTTTAGAAAGTTGTTTCAGTGAATGATACTTTGGTGAATGATGGTGAATGATACTTTGGTGAATGATGGTGAATGATGGTGAATGATACTTTGGTGAATGATGGTGAATGATACTTTGGTGGATGATACTTTGGTGAATGAT
>CM070037.1:128059928-128075268 GCA_036250615.1 Ptychadena robeensis | reverse complement strand
TGATGCCCCCCTAGGCAACCGCCCAGGTAGCCCACGCCTATAACCGCCACTGTTGAGTTGAACATCAATGCTCAGGCAAGTGTGAGAGGGCGAGGCACACCTATATAGGCCTCGGGCTAATTAGACAGGTTTACCCAACCCAGCACACAGTTGCAGGAAACTACCCAGGGTAACTAGCCAGGGTAAGCGACAGCACAGTGCCACCAGCAGGTGGTACCCAGGATAGCACAGGTCCTCACAAAAGCCTAATATTGTTGGGATAACCATTAATTGGTTGATCCCCCTTAAAAAGTATCTAGAACAGCAACCTGTAGAGGTCCTTATTAATGAGAATTTCTCTGGTACTCTGAAACACCCAGCCCCCCCCCCATTTGTGACACATTATTAAATGATGAACCCCGAATGTTACCCAAAGACTTTTTGGGGGGTTTGGACACTCACTGCAAGTTTTCCCTCTTTACAGGATGTAATGAAAATGATGCGGATTTGGACAGGGACCAGTCCTACACTCAATCCCAAAAGACAAAGCGCATGCGAACCTCCTTTAAGCATCACCAGCTCCGCACCATGAAGTCGTACTTCGCCATAAACCATAATCCAGACGCAAAGGATCTGAAGCAACTGGCTCAGAAAACCGGATTAACCAAAAGGGTCCTACAGGTGAGGAATTGTTTTGTCTTGGATGTGACGCCACAGATGTGACGCCAATGATTTACCTGTAACCCGTTACTAGGTGTTTATCTGTTTTTTTCTAATCTTGACATTTCCCGACTGAATGGGTCTGGACTAACGTTCACCTTCTGACTTCTTCAGCAAGGAAAAGTCACTATATGTAAATTTTACAGCGGCAGCCCTAATAGCCAATCACAGAACTCACTGCTAGGGAGATATAGGAGGATTATTTCACTTTGATGATTAGAGTAATGTTGGATCACACAGTTCTGCCTATAAAGAGTTGCCCGTGCCTTATAAGTAGTGTCACAGTGCCAAAATGGCCAAACTATGTTCCAATAGAGCAGTGGTTCCCAAAGTGAAGGTATTCCAGGGGGGGTGTTCCCTCATTCTTAACCTGTGTTTGAATAGGGAGCGGGGGGGGGGGGGATGCGTTAATGTTCCTAAATAGAAAAGGGGGGCACTGCAAGGAAAGTTTGGGAACCACTGTAATAGAGTAACACTAGTGCAGACGGGGAAATCTAATGATAACATAAAAGCAGATGCAGTATTTTGTCTCGAACATTCACCATGATCATAGACATTGAAATTTGCTCTAGTATAAGTAGAGGAACCTAGAAGAAAATGACTCGAGTATAAGCCTAAGGTTCTAAGCCACAACAACATACAGCTAATCTGTGATTACAGAAATGGTCGTGAAATTTCGACTAGATGATTTGTGAGTTTTATGCAAAGCCCCTAAACATGATATCATCACTTGCTGGAGATGCAGGGAAGGGTTGTGGGAACATTTTTCGGATGTATTAAGGTCCCCATACATGGGTAGATACTCACAGCATGGTGACGTCACCGCGCTGTGCTCAATCACGGGAATCGATGTGCACCACTTAGCACACCTATTCCCATTTGATGGGGACCCTGGTCCGGTCCAGTGCTATGGAAAGTAACTCGCAACACTGGCTTCAAGCTGCTGAGAGGCGGACACAGGATGGCTGCAAACGAGGGAGGCTTTCCTCCTTTGCAGCCTTCCATGTCCTGCTCTGTGCACTGCCTGTCTGACTGACCGGGATTTATGGACATCTCCTTTTTCAAGCAGGATTGATTCCATTTAAAGGAGGCTGGACAGCTTGATTTTTTTGATTCGAGCACAATGGAGCACCGTGAAAGGACATGGCGTTTGTGCTCGGATCTATTTAAAAATTGAGTCGTATATGTCTAGCTTTGCTCTAGCACATTATTGGTATGGTATTTGCATAAATTAAGTCTGAAATCAAGTCAAAAGTACCTTTAACTTTTTTTAGAACCATAATTTATGTAAAAAACTGCATGCATGCTAATTCAGCAGTGTTCAACCTTTTCCAGCTTCCCGACTTGTGCGGAAGGGAGATCAAGGAGCCACAGGAGGAGATCTCGACTGCACTCTCTTCCTTCCAGAATGTAGTCTAGGGAGGGAGCGCAGTTGAGATCTCTGCTGTGGCTCCTTGCTCTCGCAGCTGCTTCTCTAGCGGTGATCTTAGGCACTCTTTCTTTCTTTCAACGTGTATGCACTGGTAGGAGGAAGGAAGCTCTGGGGGCAGGGCCACAGAAAGGAGGCTGAAGTGCCACAGGTTGATCCCTGTGCTAGTGCCATACTTTCAATGTTGCCACAACCTATATTTGGTGATGATATCATGTTCAGGGGCTTTACAGTCAGCTAGTCAAAACTTTTCATCCATAGACTTAGTTTCCACACGCGTCGGGACTCCCTCCACTAACCGTGTTGCTTGTCAGGAGGTCCCGACGGAGCACATTCATTTACCTGCTCGGCGAATGCTGTGTCTTCACAGTGCTGAGCCTTTCTGCCGATGCAGGGCTGATTGTAGTGGAGTACGTTGAGCCTCTGCATCGGTGGATGTCTAAACACAGCATCCGCCAAGCAGGTAAGTCTATGTGCTCCGTCTGGATCCCCGCCAAGCAATACGCTTAGCGGAGGGGGTCCCAATGGATGTGGAGACATAGCCTTAAGTATAAGTTGAATGTCATTTTATTAGCACATTGAAATATTTATAGTTTGTAATAGGGTTGGACTAGCTTTACACGTACATTTTACTAAATAATTTTGGATTCACACAGATAAAATAACATTTGACCCATCAATACAGGTCAATAAAAAGAACACTCTAGTGCAGATAAAAAGGTCACAGACTAATGTGAATTGTTAGGCACTAGATCGATGGCCAGGATCCCCATCCGAAGGATCGGACAGGAATCAAACCCCTAAAGGGGTATGCCTTTATTTGACTGGCGCCCATGCGCAGCCTGGTGACGCTATCATGACGTCACCACACTGCACTCGATTGATGACCTGTATGGGCAGCTCAAACCACACAATGTTGACCTATCCAGAGAGCGGTGTCACGCTACAGTAATTCATGGAAGAATGGCTGAGTCACATGGTGTACCGGCACATTGATTGGACGCCTATATTATAGCCATTATATATGACCCTACTCACGGACGCTTTGTTAACCCTTTATCTAGATACCTCCCAAAAAGCCACCCAACACTCAATAAACCTCTATTCAAGGGTAATGATACCTTTAATGATACCTTTGGTGAAAATCTTGGTCTAGTTTTCGTAAATACTGTGTTGGCTGTTGAGTGTGATTATTGGATGTGGTAGTTGTTCCTGATCATTTTTTGTAAAGTGCATAAGTAGGTAAAAAAAACACCCAGTAAAGAATCTGGGAAAGGAAAAAAAAAATAATCGGTAAAAGGAATGCCCTGGGATTGGTTTGCAGGTTTGGTTTCAAAACGCACGGGCGAAATTCAGAAGGAATCTTTTACGACAGGAGAATGGGGGAGGCGATAAGGTTGAAGGTCCCTCTCTCAGCGCTCCAGCATCAACGGACAGTGCCGCACTTACGCCAACGGGCGCTGCATCCACATTATCAGACCTCACCAGCCCCTCGCTCAATGTTGGGGCGCCTGTAACTCCAAACATGGACAGTCATGAGTCGGGAAGCCCTTCTCAAACCACCCTCACCAATCTTTTTTAACATTTGCTATGACTCTTTCTTGCTGTCTTTCCCGTCCTCACCCCATCCCCCCTTCCTGCAATACTGTGCATTTTTAACCCCTTTTTAAGATATACCTACAGCACATTCTAGACGGATGAACGCCACCGAGTAAATTTGTTATACGTTAAAAAAGCCTTTGCTCCGTGCTTGAATTTGTTGCCTAGAAACTTCTTTATCCACATCTGTTCACATGGATGGATATTATACGGGGAGGAGGAGAGGGGATGATGTGCAGAGGACAGGCAAATATAACAAATGGAATGCTTAGCCTTCCATTGTTCTCAATAGTGGGAAGGGGTGCAGGGATGTGACCCTACCTGGCAAAATAAAAATGGCCGCTCCATCCCCTACAAAATCAACAATTTTTCTTGATTCTCACTGTGATTTTAAAAAATAAGTACCCCCTCCCCCAAATTAATATATTATTTTGTTTTCCCATGTTGGCCTGCCATCACCCCGCTGACTTAGTGTCATGGTTGGCATAGCCTGTAGCAGTCTAAATAAGAAGTAAGTTGAAATGTTACCAAACATATCTCATTTTCGGTGACTGAAGCTATAATACGAACCAAAATGGAAGCCATTAGAATACGCTGCCTCGAATGCCTTTTCTCTGCCTCTCCTCTCTGTGACTCTCACACCTACCTACGTATGACTCCAGTATCCACACATGTGCAGAGCCGCCATATTCTTCACATCCCCCATTGGTACTGACAGACTGAAAAAGTTAGGTAATACAGTTTGTTACAGGTGTTCGTTTTATTTTTCAGTGACTACCAATAAATCTGAGGTAAGATTCAAATGTATACATCCTTGTAAGTGCCTCTACCAAATTATATGTTACTTATTTCCATAACCTCGAAAAAGAAAACTGCAAAAAAAAAAAAAAAAAAAGTTTCTTTCTATTTTGTTTTTCTTCATTAACAGTCTGTGTTTTAGATGAGATTGGAGCTTTGGAGTTGTCATTTCAGTTGGGTGCCAATTAATAGCTGTTAGCTGTGTATATATTTTGAGGATTCCAGTAGTTTTGCTCAACCAAAATTCCAGATCCTACGCCAATCCACTACCAGATACAACACCACCAACCTAATCACAACCTATAACCATATATATGATCCGTACCATAAGACTTTACCTCACTTACCTGAGTGAATAGCGTAAAGCGGAACTGCCAGTCAGTCAATGAACTAAAGGCCCCCATACACAAGGATGAGCTGGGCCGATAGACAAGCAAAGGAGTGCAACATGATGGCGTCATCACGCTGCACTCCGTCGCTCAGAGTATTTGTGGGGACCCTTTATGTGCCAGCTGTTACTTTGAACGGGGACGTCGGTCTCGAATCAAACTAATGGCATCGGCCAGAGATTAACGGACACGTCCAATCTCTGAACGAACGAGCTTTGTGGGCACCTGCGATACACGGCCAATTTTGATATATATAATAATATAGTTACAGTTCAAACTGTATTTAATTATCAGTATGGCATCAGAGTCATTCCTTTCATTCTGGTCTGATCTGTTATTCCAAATACAAACCAAATACATGGATTTGGAATAGTAATGAAAACACCTTAAAAATGAACAATGAAAAAAATATTTTAGAATTTGGGTGCTTTTGAAATTTTTACCCATAATTTTAAGTTAATTTTTTTTACATGTTTAATTGTTTTCTGTTAATTGTAATTTGTTAGTTTCTCCCGAGTAGTCCCATGTGTATATATTCTTTTTCAATTTTTTATTTGACTTTGTCTTAGCTTATTTAAGTTATCTAAATGTAATATCCAAAAAATAATACAATTTAAAAAATTGATTAAAATTTTTAAACTTTTTACAGAACTGTAAAGAAAAAAGCACAATATGAAAATGTATAGATATATAATATAATCACAGTTCAAACTGTATTTAATTATCCATATGGCATCAGAGTCATTCCTTTCTTTCTGATCTGACAGCCAAATCTGTTATTTCAAATACAAACCAAATATATGGATTTGGAATAGTAATGAAAACACCTTAACAAAATTAACAGAAAAAATTTAACAATTAAAAAACAATGCAAAAAATATTTTCGAATTTGTTTTTGAAATTTTTACCCAAATTTTTACGTGATTGTTTTACATGTTTAATTTTTTTCTGTTAATTGTAATTTGTTAGTTTCTCCCGAGTAGTCCCATGTGTATATATTCTTTGAAATTTTGAATTTGACCTTTTCTTAGCTAATTTAAGTTATCTTATTTTTTTTAATGTTAGGGACTTGTTATCCAAAAATAATACAATTAAAAAAAAATTTATTACAATTTTTAAACTTTTTACAGAACATTAAAAAAAAGAAAGAAAAAAGTACAATATGGAAATGTATAGATATATAATATAATCACAGTTCAAACTGTATTTAATTATCAGTATGGCATCAGAGTTATTCCTTTCATTCTGGTCTGATCTGTTATTCCAAATACAAACCAAATACATGGATTTGGAATAGTAATGAAGACGCCTTAACACAATTAACAGAAAAAAGTGAACAATTAAAAAACAATGGAATAAATAACTTTGAATTTGGGGTGTTTTTGTCATTATTCCAAATCCATTTATTTAACTTTTTTTTTTTGTTTATTTGGAATAGTAACGAAAACACCACAAATTTAAAGTTATTTTTTTTTTTAAATGTACATTTTTTCTGTTAATTGTAATTTGATAGTTTCTCCTGAGTAGTCCCAAGTGTATATATTCTTTTTTCATTTTGAATGTTGTCTTAGCTTATTTAAGTTATCTTAATTTTTTTAAATGTTAGGGACTTAATATCCAAAAAAATTAAATTTAAATGGATTAAAATTTATTAAAATTTTCAAACTTTTTACAGAACAGTCAAAAAAAGAAAAAAGTACAATATATAAAAATGTAAAGATATATAATATAGTCACAGTTCAAACTGTATTTAATTATGAGTATGGCATCAATGTAATTTCTTTCTTTCTGGTCTGGCAGCCAAATCTGTTATTTCAAATACAAACCAAATACATGGATTTGGAATAGTAATGAAAACATCTTAACACAATTAACAGAAATAACAAATTTATCAAAAAACTATGTAAAGAAAATAACTTCGAATTGTTTTGTTTTTGTTATTATTCCAAATCCATTTATTTAACTTTTTTTAACTTTATTTGGAATAGTAACGAAAACATCCCAAATTTGAAGTTATTTTATTTTAAATGTTAAATAGTTTTCTGTTTATTGTAATTTGTTAGTTTCTCCTGAGTAGTCCCATGTGTATATATATTTTTTTACATTTGAATTTGACTTTGTCTTAGCTTATTTAAGTATTTTTTTTTAAATGTTAGGGACCAAAAAAAATACAATTTAAAAAATGGATTAAAATTTATTACAATTATCAAACATTTTACAGAACAGTAAAAAAAAGAAAAGGAAAAAAGTACAATATAAAAAAGTATAGATATATAATATAGTTTCAGTTCAAACTGTATTTAATTATCAGAATGGCATCAGAGTAATTCAGTGATCTGATCTGTTATTCCAAATACAAACCAAATACATGGATTTGGAATAGTAATGAAAACACCTTAAAAATGAACACTTAAATAACAATGTAAAAAATATTTTAGAATTTGGGGTGTTTTTGAAATTTTTACCCATAATTTTAAGTTATTTGTTTACATGTTTAATTTTTTTCTGTTAATTGTAATTTGTTAGTTACTCCCGAGTAGTCCCATGTGTATATATATATATTTTTTGAATTTGACTTTTTCTTATTTAAGATGATCTTATTTTTTATGTTAGGGACATAACCCTAATATCCCAAAAATAATACAATTTAAAAAATTTATTAAAATTTTCTAACTTTTTACAGAACAGTAAAAAAAAAAAAGTACAATATGAAAATGAGTCATTCCTTTCTTTCTGGTCTGGCAGCCAAATCTGTTATTTCAAACACAAACCAAATATATGGATTTGGAATAGTAATGAAAACACCTGAACACAATTAACAGAAAAAAAATTAACAATTAAAAACAATCTAAAGAAAATTACTTTGTGTTTGGGGTGTTTTTGTTATTATTCCAAATCCATTTATTTGATTTGTATTTGGAATAGTAACGAAAACACCCAAAATTTTCAATTATTTTTTTTACATTGTTTTTTAATTGTTAATTATTTTATTTAACATTATTTTTTAAAATTGATTTAATTGTTATTTTTTTCTGTTAATTGTAATTTGTTAGTTTCTCCCAAGTAGTCCCATGTGTATATATTCTTTTTCATTTTGAATTTAACTTTTTCTTAGCTTATTGAAGTTATATTCATTTTTTAAAATTTTAGGGACTTAAAGCGGTTTTACACTCAAAATAAAAAACAGACATACATTACACAGACACAATACTCACCTGTCAGCAGTTCAGATGCTAGGAAACTGCTACACAAAAAACCCCCCACACTAAACTGTCTTCGCTTGCTTGCAGAAGGCATGCTAGCATCTTGGCTCCTGGCATCTGCACACTTCCGCCCACACTGACCCCCTCTCCATTTCCACTCGGAGATCAGAGCTGCAGAGACTGGTAGGGGAGGGGGGGTTTGTGAAGAGGGGGAATCGTCTGCAGACGATTTCCTGCCTGGGAGAGATGTCCCAGACACCACTTCGGCTGCCTAGGCACGACGTAAGACAGTGGGAGGGGGAGCACTCCTGACAAGCTTCTCTCCAGCTGTCAGAAGAAGATTTGTTTACTACAATCAAGGATCTCAGCATTATCGGCTTAGCTGCAGCTGATAATGCTGAGTGACCTCCCAGGTGGTAGGTTCGCTTTCATATCCAAAAATAATAATACAAAAATGTATTAAAATGTACAGTTAATGGTAAGAAACAATCATGATTGTATTTGCTTCCAGATCACGTTGGATCTTTAATCTTTTCAGGTTAAATGGAAATAAGCAAAATATGATTTGTGAGATCAAAAAAAATGTTCTGTGAGATGTAATTTTTTTTTCCATGACTTTTCTTTAAATTTGATGATCAGATTGTACCATACAAAACATCAAGTATTTCTAATATATACTATTTTTGTTACTTTTGTATAAAATATGTCATGTGTAAATGGACAATAATTAATGTTTGTATGTTGGGCTTAAAGTCGTCTTTAAAAAAGAAATCTCTGTCCGTTTTTCTTTATTGTATCCTGTGAAGGCGTCTTGGGAGGCACCACGTTTACTCGCTTCGCATTGACGTATTTTAATAGATAAAACATTAACTTATTTAACTCATTTCATTTGCTATTGAGATAGTAGCCCCATGCCCAGTACTGTAATGATTTGCGGTTGGGCTCGGAGTCCAGGTCTTGAAACAGCATCACTGGTGCAGGCAGGGTAGTTCACAAGCAGTAGTAATAGATAGGAAGCTAGCAGAAGAGTAGTCGGGAAGAAGCCGAGGATAGGTAATCAATGAAGCAAGCAGAAGAGTAGTCATGAAGAAGCCGAGGTCAGGTAACCAATGAAGCAAGCAGAAGAGTGGTTATGAACAACCCGAGGTCAGGTAATCAATGGAGAAAGCAGAAGAATAGTCAGGAAAAACCCGAGGTCAGGTAATCAATGAAAAAAGCAGAAGAGTAGTCAAGAAGAACCCAAGGTGAGGTAATCGAAGGAGCAAGCAGAAGAGTAGCCAGGAAGAAGCTGAGGTCAGGTAATCAATGGAGCAAGCAGAAGAGTAGTTAAGAACAACCCAAGGTCAGATAATCAAAGTAGGAGTAAAGTAGTTGGTTAACACAAAGACAAAGGTCGGTACACAGATGATGATATTGAGAGCACAAGAGCAAGATACTGGCAGGGAGCACAATAATCTGGCAATGAGGAAGTTGCAGGGAATGGCTTTTACAGAAAGTCCATGGGAGGGGCCAAGGGTTCAGGGGTCAACAAGAATCAGGTACCACATATCTTAGTCCAAGGGAATCAGCAAGATGCATAATCAGGCTTTTGGTTTCCTCAGAGAGAGCTGAGAGATACAGAGCTGAAGCCAGATACCGAAGCATCCCAGGGTTCAAATGACCTTCCTCCAAATATTCCCAATAAATATTTATAAAAAACTGACAATCTTGAACAACATGTTGTTTTCTTTGGAGACGGTGCTGTGAAAATAACCGTTAATTATTCAGGATACAATAAAAAAAACTACTTAGAGATGATTGACGATGATGATTTAAGAAGTTAGTCGATATCCGCGGGCCTAATGATTGCAACGTTTTCGAAAATAATTGAAGGCAAATGGCTTTAATATTGGTGAATGTCATTTTTTTTATTCATTAAATGATTGTGTACCATTCTCTCTGTCCACGTTTTTGTTGACATAACGAAAACTCTTTTGCACATTAGACTATGTTAAGGGTTTGACAGATAAATCCTGTGACTATGATGCTGCACTATTAAGCAATGCCCACGGAAAAAAAAAACGCAAACAATTTAACATTTTTGTTGCTGGAAAGTCATCCTTAAGTGTTGGACGAGAGGAAGCTGTTGCGACAGCGGTTATTGCTGTGAGGCGGCCATTTTGAATTTGTAATGCCGGAGCGTGTGACTGTTATTTAAGCCTATTGTTAATGCGAAAGTCGAGTACTCAAGAATGTGAACTCCAAATGTGCTGAGACTTAACGTAAATCTCTTTATTAATCTATAAAAATGTTAATTTCCTTGAATGAAACACGATCTGGGAATGAAAGCTGCTCAGGATAGGAAGCGGTTTTATTAATTACAGACAACGTTTCTGGAGGATTGTACATTTATCTCAATTTTAAAAGGACTTTCTAGCGTTAAATTGGATTTGTGGGCGGATTAAACAGATCCAGATGTTCCTATGAAATTATTTGAAAAGCAAAAAAAAAAAATAATGCAAATTTCACTGCTCAGGGCGTTTTATACCAGTAGCATCACCGAAAGCCGGCGACGGTTCTCTAGTAACATTTATTAATGAAAAAAAAATAAAAATGGAGAAAATAAAAAGTTGGAATATGGATGAAAGATGGAACTGGAATTTTTTTTGCAATTAGTAGTCTTGAGTTTCTTAGCTTAAAAATAAGCTTTTATCCCTTAAACCTTAATTGTCTTATTGAAGGCCATGTATAAGTATATGACCCTGTGTCACCCCAATATGGCAGCTATTAAGTGCTGCGAGTAATATGGTTGGCAATGTTGTAGTGGCAGCAGCACACAGGCAATTTTAATGTCCAGAAGGCAATCACATACTATTAGGCTGAACATTTAACCAGGGATCCATGGGGGGTGCTGCAGGAATGGCAGAGAAGGGAGAAAAAAGTGTGCTAGGGTCACCCTAAACAGGGCTGCCATCAGAAATATCAGTTCCCCCTTAATAGAAAGTGTTTTAAAGTTGTTGAGTAGGAAGGGGAGATCAGTGCTATCACAAAAAGTTGTTGGGGGGTTGAATTACTACTGCTGCTGGATTACTTATCACATCCTGACAGGCTCAGCAGAGGCACAAAGCTGGTTGCGATGCAGAGCCCGCAACGGGAGCAGTGGGTATGCCACCGACCGGGCAGCCCGGCAGCTGACCACAGGGTCCAGGACAGGAGTTCCCTGTCCCACCCTGACCCCGAACAATGCTTTCCTCTCACCCCCATATTAGTAGATATGGCTTGTTGTGAGTAAAATGGTTGGCAAATTGTTTGGCAACATTGTAGATTGTTTATGTGGCAGTACACAGGGTATCCTATTGGCAAGAGGGCAATCACATACTATTAGGCTGAAGTGTTCAACTTATTTTGCTCAGCCCTAGCACAATGCAAAAAGTTTTAAGCATCTACATCTAAAGGGATGCCAAGGATGCACATTAGGGGTAGCCAGGAAACCAGAGAAGGGGCTGCAGGAATGGCAGATAAGACATGACCCAAAACAGGACCACCAATATCCATAAACAAGACCTCTATTAAAAAACAGCATGGACATCTTAAGTGAAGCTAAGTAAACGTGGATAGGAATTGATTACTGGCGTAGGCTTTGGGTGGGAATCTGAGTGGCAGGTCTGTCACCCTACCCTCATGCGACCAGTGTGGGCCACAACCCTTACACCGCCCCGGTTACTTCCCCGGTCCATATAGAAAGAATTATAAACCATACTTTACAATAAAGTACTTTACCCTATTGAGACATCCCGTATAAAGCAAAGAGCATTACAAATCAAAGATGGCCGCCTCCTTTGGTTCTACCCTTGATGTATTGGTAATACGATGTACATAAATATTTCCTTTTTTTTTTAGGCTATGTATTCACCCCGGTCTGTCTGTCCTGCCTTTATAACCAAACCCTTGTAGCGGGGTTCGGATCTCAGTTTTACAAGTGCCTTACTGTACTTTCAAGTACTTTGTGAAAATCAGGATGAATTTGTGTTGTTTGTTGAATTTAACTGTTTCAGTTCCCTTTTCTTTGGACAATTCAATAGTTTTGTACGGTTCTTTTTTATTTCTGAATAAAAATATTAAAGTCAAGGTTTTGAATTCGCTTTAAAATGAAGGTTGACCTTAAAAAAAAAAAAAAGAAAAAAAGAAAAAAAAAAAGAAATGAGTCGGATAAAACGAAAAACGAGACGACTCAACGTATATCTACATCTTCGTGTTTCAGTACAGTATGTGGTAGAGAAGAGATGTCCGAGTTTATTTTTTGTTGATTGAGAAATGCATTGTATAGAACCAGTTCCCTTTGAGTATTTATGGACCAAACCTTTGTGAAATCCAATTAAATTTATGTGAATAAACTATTTTGCATTTAGTGGACTTTTATTTAGAGTTTATTTTGCAATTTGCTTTTTTTTGTGGGCTTTCAGAACGTATCTTAAAACAGACGAAAGGTAACTCGAACCGCTAACGGTTAATATGTTCATATTGTTTTTTTTTGTGTAAGTAAGGACACCCTTGTTGTTTGACACGGGGACAATATAGAATGCTTTAAATTTGCAAAAAAAACTAAAAACAAGCATGGGTCTATATGAGAGAGGGCGAGGGATTTTAGCCGATGGTCACAAAACTTTGACTAGCTGACCCTGGACATGGGATCACCAACACAATGTGAGAAATAGGGAAGAGTTGTGAGAACCAAAAAAAGCCCAGGTTTCTCTAGCATTGCAACCTACGGCTCTTCAGCCTCCTTGTTATGGCTCCCTGGCTGCCAGCAAGCCGCCTCCTTCTCCTCCCACCAGTAGAGATGGGCGAATTGTTCGACTAGCTGAATTTGTGAGCAGATTGCGAAGCCTCTGAAAATTGTATCATCACCAAACTTGCTGGAGATGTAGAGAAGAGTTGTGGGAACATTGGGAGAAAAAAAAGTTTTGTTCTAACACATGTAGTTTTTGCATAAATGAAGTCAAAATTTTGACTTGATTTTGAACTTCATTTATGCAAAAACTACATGTGTTAGAGACATACTTTTTTTGTAGTATACCCCCCAACCCTTCTCTATATCTCCAAGTCTCCAAGTATATCTCCAAGTTTGGTGATGATACTTTGTTCAGGGGCTTTGCTATTATCTCAAAATCATAGAAATGGTTGAAAAAAAAATATTCAACCATCTCTACCCACCAGCACATACACACTGGAAGGAGGAGAGCAGGCGTGCCAGCAGCCAAGACTGACTGCTGAACCAACTTCTTCTTGTTCTTCTCCCCACCACCCTACGCTGTAGCACATTCTACACACAAGGTAATCAACACATAGTGTGTAGTGTGAAAGAGGAACTAAAGGGTCGCCCTCCTCTCCATTTTTTTTCCAGATCTCTCCGCTGTGGTGGCCTCCTTCAGCTACAGCCTAGGGCAGGGAGAGAAAGAACAGGAGCCACAGCTTCTGCAGAAGTCAACCATCTTGGCTACTGGCACGCCTGTCCTCCTCCTTCCAGTGTGTATGCGCTGGTGGTGGGTGGGAGTGAGGAGGCTTGTTGGCAGTCTGGGAGTTGCCAGGGAGTTTGCAGTTGAAATTTTGTGACCATCCCTAATAAGCATGTAAATTGTATGTAGACTAAAACAGGCGCTACTGTGGTACCTGATTGGAACAGTTCCAGTATGCATATAATTTGCATGCTAATGTCGATACTTCAGCACGACCATCTGTTGTCAACATGTATGAAATAACCCGAAATACGTGGTAACCTTATGCCAGAAATATGACCTGATATGAGAATTTTGAAAGGTGTTAAATTACTATGTTACGGGACAGGTGTGGGGCGGGGGGGGGGGGATTGGTGCTTTATAACGAATAAAATCATAATCGGTGAAATGATGTCGTGTGATAGGACAATGCTGTTGTATTGTTATGACTGACCATACTATATTCCATTCCGCCGGTGACATCATACGGCTACATTCCACCCCATGTGCACAACTTACATCCTTTGCTTTTTGCTGCCATTTTTCTGGTGAACTAAACCTGAAAAAAAAAACAAAAAACTTTATAAATATTTCAAACCTGAACTTTTATTTTATTACATTTGATGAATGTTTTTTAAAATTATCATTTTCTTTTTTAAAAAAGCATTTGCCTTCTGGATGCTGCCATACAATTTGGTGATCGGTAAAGCCGAAGAGTGCCCGTGCGTTGGAGAGTGTGTTCTCTAGGGCAGGGGTGCCTACTCGTTGACCCGGCATAGCGGCATGTGATTGTGTTAATAAAAGGCCTGGTCTTAATAAAGCTAAGAAAAAGAGAGGCGGGGCTCTGGGACTGACTCCCGTCGCCTGTAGGTGGCGATCCACACGTTGGGCACCCCTGGTTTAGGGGACATTGACATCTCTAAACGAATGAGACGGTTACACAGCATGTTTGGCGACTTTTTTTTACCGTCTCGGTAGCTTTCAGTTGGCAAAACGCAAGTGCGACCACTTACATAAAGGGGCGGGGTTTGTGTTTTTTTTTTATTTTGTGTTTTTTTCGGGTTTAGTTCCACCTGAATCAGCAGAAAGGTGAGTTAATGAAGAGCGATTAGCAGATGATGAATGCTTGCCCCATTAGTGCCAGGTTGCTCTGTAGTTTAATACATTTTTGCTATGATTTTTTTCAGGGAGAACAATGTTCGGGGTTTAACAGCCATACAACCCGGCGTTTGAAAATTCCCTAAAGTATTAAAAGAAGGGGAAAGTTTGATCGGAAAGCCTACTGCAGTGAAGACAAAGACAAAATTAGCCAAAAATTTAATCAATATATAGAACATTTATGTAACTTTTTTTTTTTTTTGAATGTTGAGACTTGCTTTTTTCTTTTTTTATTGTATAATTGGCTAAGATTTCCAATGTTGTGCCCGACTATACATAGGAACGGCATAATCCTGATTACTCTATCAGTTTCATCTTCAATACTTTTAGGTCTACCTATAAAAAACCATAAAATGTATATATGCACAATGGAGCAACCTGGCATTAATGAATCGTATACCGTTTTTGAATGCATTTTATGATTTGCCTGAAGGAGAAGCACAATGCTGTTGTTGACATAAATGTTTTCTAAAAAACTAAAAATTAATAAACTTTATACCTTGCCTGCAAAACATATTCTTACCAAAAAATTTTAAAGCCCCCCATACACCTTACAATCTTTCCATACAATTTCTGTACAATCAACTTTTG
>CM070037.1:127986114-128001244 GCA_036250615.1 Ptychadena robeensis | reverse complement strand
TTACTATAAGAGACAGCTAGATAGGAGGGCTGAGGGTGGGTCAAAACCTACGGCACCATTGGTTGAAAAACACTGGAGTAGAGGACCTGACTGGTTGTTTATATTTACATTTACCCTAAATATATATATATTTTTTAATCCTAAATTTGCTCTATATCATAACTTCTGCTGATGTAGAAGGGAAGTTATGGGTCACTTGAGGCTAGAGAACAAAAGAATATGTATTAGACCCCATTGAGTAGAGATTTCACCTGTTGAGCGCAGTCAGTGTTAGTGACAGGTGACGGCGTCTGAATGGTATAAGGCATCCCGCTAGAAGGGGGAGCTGTACGGTTAGAAAAGAAGTGTTTGTAAATTCCCAACCGAGGGCCGCTCACAAGCTTATCTCCCTCGGAAAGCCCTCTGCGGCCATTTCACGTAGCCAGCTCAGATTTGTAAAGTGTTTAAGATGCAGAAAGAAAAACCATAAGCGGAAGAAAGGATTACTCCCCATTCAATGCCAAGAGAGGTGACGCAAATCTGCGCCGCTTGATTATAAGCTAGCCACACACGGAAGGCAGAAAAAAAATTGATGGAATTTTGATCGGACAGTTGGAAAATCATCGTCGATTGTGCCAAAATAGTTTTATAATCGTCGATGTTTGGGGTTTCTCCTGGATCGATTAGATTAGATCGAGATGAAAACATAGACCCACTCAATTGAACTTCATTGTTTTCCAGACCAACATCGACGATTTTAGTAATCTTTGGAATCGAAATTCACCACTCGCAAACTCAATGTGAGGTGTATGTTGATGCGATTAGCTAGCCACACACGGTTCAATTTGGTTCAATCGATGCTCGATTAGATCGAGGAATTCAATCGTCTAATCCAGTGGTGGCCACTGAGTTGAATAAAGAGGGCACAAGTGCGGCCCTCAGCATCTAAAGGGCCGCCACATTAAAATTTTCAATCATATTGACTTGTATAACATTTATAATAGCTGATATTAAGCATATTCATCAAAGGTTATGTTGTGCTTCATAGCTATCCTCAAAGCCTTTGCCCCTATTCTGAGGTTATGTGCCACAATCTATATATTACAATCCAGTGTTCTCACCCAGAATTTTTTTTCAGCCGGGCCTTTTCCGGAGGCTTTTGATAGGCTGCGGCCAGCGGCAGCACAAGCTCTGACAGGCGGCGCATCCCCATCTTCAGGAGCGCGCCGCAGCCACTGAACGACCCGGCCGTGGCTCCGGTATGTGCCGGGGCCGGGTCTTTCAGTGGCTGTGGCGCGTCCTGAAGAATGGGAGGCGACGCCTGTCAGGCTGCCTCGCCGCGGGAGGACTTGGTGCCGGGCGGGACTAAAATCTCCAGGCGGAACCGCCCGGCCAATCTGCTATGGGTGGAACACTGCAATTCCTTTACCCCATTTGTTGGTTAAATAGTGAGAAGCAAGTCCTACGCCTCCCCTCCTATAACAAGATACGAGCAAAGACAAAAGGAGGGTCAGCAGACGGTGAGTTCCTTTGCCCTATGCATTAAACAGTTAAGATTTCAGGGGTCGCAAGTGTGGAATGAGGGGGGCCGCCAAAGAACACACAGAGGGCTGCATGTGGCCCGGGCCCTGCAGGTTTGGGCACTCGGGACTAATAGAAAATCGATCCTAATTCATCAAAACAGACACCAAATCGAGTTTGCGATTGTGGTGAGATTTCGATTCCAAAAGATTACTACATGTCGTCGATGTTGGTCTGGAAACTATTGAAGTTCAGCATTTGAAATGTATGTTATTATATCGAATCTAATCGATCCAGGAGAAACTCCTCACAACATCCACCATTAGTAAAACGATTTTGGCGCAATAGCCGATTGATTTTCCGAACTGTCCGATCAAATTCCATAAATTTTGCTGCCTTCATCAAAACAATTATCGCGATCGTACCATGTGGGCATTTCTCGATTTTCGTTCATCGATGTGAAAAAATTTATCTAATCGAGCATCGATTTGAACCAAATCGAACGTGTGCGGCTAGCTTTTAGACGAGACATTTTATATTCCATTTATATGTAGTTGGTCCGTCCAGGTGAATGTCGGCGCTGCCGACCGTGCGTCGTACCGCAGTGTCTCTGTAAATATAATCATGTCATCATATGCTAATACCTTCGCAGATTTAGATTTGATGGATGCCAAGGCGAGAGCTCTGACGTTATCAAAGAGATGACCTCTTAAAGGTGTAAAACTTTTTGAAGAGCCCCAAGATTGTTTGTGGGGAAACTCGCTTTTTGTGTGTGGTTTTTGAAATGATGCTTTTGATGATTTGCTTCTTCCTTCGTCTAGCTTAGCCCGTTTTTCCCAATGTGCCACTGAAGGCTTTGAACCGCGTATTTTAACATCTCTGTGAACTTCGCATCTTAAAGAAGAGAGGAAAGATGTGTACATCTTAAGATAAAAATGCATTAAAGCTGCCCTTTGCTCTCCCTTACAAAATGTGCACTGGGGATTATGAGTTCCCTCAAACTTTTTTGTACCAAGATAAGACTGCGCAGGAGGATTTTTGCTTTTTTAAAAGGCTTAAAGCCCCCTACACCTTAAGATCGATCAATACAATCTCCCATGGAGAGATAGTAAGCATACCAGGGGTTGATCGGAGAGGGGAAGAAAATAAGCGAAGAGCCCTAGAGGAAAAAGGGTCTATGGGCCGAAGGGCGCATCGAGTAGAAAGCTGCCAGACTCTTGAGAGCTTGAGGTGTTTTAAGTTGGGTAACTATGAAAGGCATGAGCCAAGTCGATTCTAAAAGAGAAGGGGAAGCGGGGGTATCCTATTACAGGATATTGTAGGATGGGTTCTCCCTAAGAATCACATTGTAATTGGAAGGTTTATATTATGCCTATGTGTGCTGGGTCCTTCCCTGATAGAATACATAGTGATTGGAAGGGTATATATCCACTGGGAGTAGTGCTGGGTACTCCCTGATAGAATACATAGTGGATTGGAAGGTATATATCACTGCTATGTAGTGCGGGTACTCCCTGATAGATAATCGTGATTGAAGGTATATTCACTGCTAGGTAGGCTGGGTTCTCCCTGATAGAATACATAGTGATTGGAAGCGTATATATCACTGCTTGTAGTGCCGGGTCCTCCCTGATAGAATACATAGTGATAGGTAGTGTTTATCACTGACTATGTAGTGCGGGCCTCCCTGATAGAATACATAGTGATGGAAGGTCTAGATCACTGCTATGTAGTTGCTGGGTCCTCCCTGATAGAATACATGTGATTGGACCGGTATATATCACAGCTATGTAGTGCCGGGTCCCTCCCTGATTAGAATACATAGTGATGGGTGAAAGGATTCGAAAGATCCTCATATTACATGGTTGGGTTTAGAACAAAATTGATTGTACAGAAATTGTATGGAAAGATTGTAAGGTGTATGGGGGCCTTTAACCAGTTTGGCGGCAGTTTGATCGTGAATCAAACTGCTCCCGTGCGGGAGCGGGCACAATGTGCCTTTATGTGTGCCTGCGCTCTTCTACAGAGCTGCAGACACACGGGAGTCTTCCGGATCTGGTCTTCGGCGTCATCTGTGCCGCGAAGGGGGTGGGGGGCATCCAAGACCTCCATTTTTAATGGGGGGGGGGGGGCCGCCGCCTCTTCTCACCAGTCAAAAAACCGCCGGCGATGTGTAGAGGGCTGGCAGAGAGCAGGGAGAACTGCTTTTCGTGCCCATAAAAATGTCTCGTTTTTTTTTTCTTCCAGCAATTGAACCATTCCGAATGTCATAAAGTTTACGCTCTTTTATTGAAGACAATGAACTGAAAATAGTGCTGGAAACTGGCAGAAGATGCCGGGGACCTTCTAGGATGATAAGGTAAGTGATCACCTCCCGTCCCTCTAATAATTCCTCTGATTTCCAGATACCGCGTGCAAACTTCCCTTCATCTTCCACCGGATCGTCTTCTCGTTTGTTGCTACAACACTCTCGCATCCCCTATTCTGTATCTCCATCCCTCTCTCTAGATTGTAAGTGTCAATGGGTTAGAGCCCTTCTCCTAATGTTTCTTTATCGGAATGAAACATGTTACTGCTCATTGTGTTCTCATCCTCTGTTCAGTGGTTCACAAACTTTCCCTAACAGGCCCCCCTTTTCTATAAGGAACATTATCGTGCCCCCTCCCTCCATCAAACTTCACAAGTTCAAGATGAGGACCATTCACAGTAGTGTGCTTGTGTGGGAGTAATTGGATATACTAGTGTGCAAGGGTCCACTAGTACAACTCTATTTGGTTTTAACACCAAATCATACAGAGGACATGTATCATATATACACACCACCAATCATACAGAGACATGTATCATATATACACACACCAATCATACAGAGACTGTATCATGAACACACCACCTATCATACAGAGACCTGTATCATTTACAACACCACACCATCATACAGAGGGACAGTATCATATACACACCACAAATCAACAGGGACATGTATCATATATACCACCACAATATACAGAGACCATTATCATATACACACACCTATCATACAGAGACAGTATCATATATACACACACCAATCATACAGGACAGGATCGTATACACACCACCGATATACACAGAATGTTTCATGTTACACACAATCATACGAGACGCCACAACCATTGACAGGTTCTCTTTTATACTGGGTAAGTTGTGTTGTTTTGGGGAAACATTGCCGTTGTGAAATGAATGGAAATTACGCCTTCATTGTTAACAAGCTGATCTCCATTTTCATTGATATCAACACCGTTGATGTAATCTATAAAGGAACCTGTATGTTTCATGATGAATAGCTGGATCCCGCGTTCGGTGATGTTCTCCCATATGTTAGGTTAGAAACACGCTGTTACAGACAGACAGTACAGCTGCAGTAATTACCTCTTAACTCTGTTCAATCTTTGGTTTATGTTGGACATATTTTTGGGAAGTGGTAACGTTTTCTTCCTAAATATAAAAGGCTTTGTTTTCACAGCGATGTGTGCAGTTTCGTAGGGCTCCTTCATTTATCCACCGAGGCTGCATGTTTTGGTGCCTTATTGTACTATTATTTTATAATAGAGATGACTGCTCTGCCCCATAACCGCCCGCAGTACCGTGTACTTCACCTGATCTCAGACATGTCGTGTTCCAGCAGAGTGGGTTTAAGTGTATTTTAATCCCCCCCCCCCCAAAAACACGTTCATTAGACACAATACTTACACCCCCCCCAAAACAACAACATACTTCCTACGTTTCACTCCTTTGTATGTTCCAGCATCTTAGATCCTACAACTGAATCCACTTTCCGCCCCCATCACTGCCCCTCCCTTTCCACTCCACTCTAGAGACTGCTTCTTTCTCCTCTGTGGGGGGGGGGGGGAACCTTGCAGTACCAGTTTATTGCACTGAATCTCGGTACATTGTGTAGTTTCCATCAGATTCATATATTCATATATTTTGTTCATCCTTGACAGACCTTTTTCTATAGGGGGTATAAGTGATTTTAATCCCCCCCCGCCCCCCCCCCCCCCCCCCAAAAACAGGTTCATTAGACACAATACTTCTTACCCCCCCCCCCAAAAACCATACCTTCCTCAATTCACTCTGTATGCCATCATCTTTGATCCTAGACCTGAATGCACTTCCGCCCCCATCATGGCCCCTCCCTTTCCACTCCAACTCCTACAAGACTAGGCTTCTCTTTCTCCTCTGTGGGGGGGGGGGGGGGTCGGTTGCAGTACCCAGTTATCTACTGAATCTCAGACATGGCGTAGTTCAGTCAAGTTCATAATTTCTTCGTCATCATTATCGACACTTATTTTACCAGTGGGTAAAAAAAAAAACATGTACATTTAAACAGACCCAATACTCCCCATCAGCATTCAGTGCTACAAATTATACGCTAAAAAACATAGTATTTTTCGGCTTAAGACACACTTTTTTCACCCCAAAATTGGGGTCAAAAAAGTGTCTGCTTCATTATACTCTGAATGCGCGACCCCGCACTTGGCTTCTTGCCAGCTCTCCCGGATGTGAGGGCTGTCATTTTTAGATGGGAGAGCCGATGTTTCGGCTCTCCCATCTGACTGTGTTTGCCTATGCATCCCTGACTGCATGGGCAATAAAGACAGAGCTAGAGAACTGGCATCTACAGCTCTCCTGTCCGTGGCTCATCTTTCCTAAGGACACAGAATCAGTGACATCGTGGAGTGAGAATACAGACACAGTCAGTCCTCCTCTCCCCCTCCCTCTCTGAGATCAGTGTAAAGTATGACGTTGTGTTCAGCTGAGCGTTGTACTGTGCTAGTGACACCTTGTGACTGAATTGGATATTGCATCCATAATTCGTGCATTATCCATTGATGTGAAGGTTCTTTTTTTTTTTTTTTTTTTTTTTTCTTCTGGTTTTCTGCTCTTAAAAACTGGGTGCGTTTATGGTCCGGTGCGTCTTTATAAGGCGAAAATTAGGTATTATTTTTTTACCTTTTCTTCACGTTCATTCATGATTGCCAACATTTTAGCTCATGGCGGGCAGCTAAGTTTGATATAAAGGGCCACAAGTGCTAGGCCTCGGCATTGATCCAGCGCTTCCCCGTTACAGTAGCTTAGCATGGTGGTGGACCAATCCCAACGGCATTTAAGTCCAGCACCCACCCCCCTCCCATCCTGGTTGCAGCGCTCATATGTAGACTTGTTTCCGTTTCAACTTGACAATTTTTACTGATGAAGGAGCCAAGTTTTAGGAAAGCCGGGGGGCAAACTTATGACCACTTCACAGGTGAGTTGCTATGGCCTGTTAATGTTTTGCTATGCAACGTTGGTTTTGGGGACCGCATGTGTGCGCAAACACCACCCAAGTGGCCGCAGTTGGCACCTAGGTTCTTAGATCTAGACTGTTAAGCATTCTGCCCCCTCACTTGCTCGCCCTCTCCCTCCTTCTCCCTCCACCCCCTACTATACTATGGTCTCTGTCTCCTCTGTGTGTGGGGGGGGGGGGTGATCCTGCCTGCATGTGATGTGATGTCCGATGATTGTCTTCGGGCGGAGGCTCTCACCATTTCTAATCACCCAAGTCTCTCATGTATTGACGTCACAATCCCGCGACACTGGTCATGACGAGGTTTCTCAGCCACAAGGGAATCATGAGACTGTCCCAATCCATTGTATGATGTGCTACCAAGTACGAGGGGCTCATTGAAAAACACCCTCCTGTCTGTCGATAAAGTTTTTTTTGTATTTTCAATTGCAGTTCTTTGTAGTGATTGCTGCATCGCCGAGGTGGTAGGTTCGCTTTGGTAGCTGCCACTTTTATTGGATTTAGACACGCACCACAAATAACCTATCTTTATATAACCATCTCCAATCCCAGTTGTCTTTCTTCTGTGTTCCTGGTCTGTTTTTTGCACAAGCTTTTGTGGTTTCAGTAACTGAGGTGGGAAAAAAATCCCCCTCAATACTAAATTCAGCCACAAGATGTCCCAGCAAACTTGCCGTCAATGTACGATCACATCACACCGTCTTTTCTTCTCACACATCATCGATCAAACCAAAAGCTGCGTGCCTGTATACGGCGGACACCAAACAATGTTCTTTTTACAACACGTTTGTTTGACCCATAAGACGCACCCCCCCCCCATTTTGGTTGGTAAAAATAGTCCGAAAATTACGTCATTCTTTTAATTTATTATCTTGAGTCTGTTTTTGCTCTATTGCACCCATTGACACGTTTCCTTCTGATCTGGCGCTTCAACCTTCTTCTCCATTGTTTTGCTTTGGCTTCTCTACTATTTTGGCTCTTTCTAGTTTTTAATTGTCCTCCGCTCTTGTGTTTTACACCAGTAGAATTTGTCCTCAGTAGGGTGAGGTTCAGGACTCGTACAGTGCACTGATCCCTCCCCCAGACTCATCATACCTGTCTGTTATTGATCTGGGTGTTTACACGGACGTTATGGTGGACAGAATGTTCCTCTAGGTGAGGTCAGGGCTCTTTGTACAGGACATGGAGTATCCCCCAACCAGACTCATCATACCTGTCTTATGGAGTGGTGTTGTTACACAGGGTGACATCATGGTGGGACAGGAGGTCCTCAGTAGTGTGAGTTCGTGGTTGTCAAGAACTGGAGATCCCCCAACAGATCTCTCATACATGTCTGTATGAGCTGGTTGTTACCAGGAGACAGTCATGTGGACAGAGAATGTCCTCTAGGGTTTGAGGTCGGCTCTGTACAGGAACTGGAGATCCCCCACACCAGATTCCTCATACCATGTCTGTATGGAGCTGGTTGTGTACACATGGGACAGTCATGGTGGGAAGAGAGGTCTCAGTAGGGTGAGGTTCAGGGCTTCTGTAAGGACACTTGGAGATCCCCCACACCAGACTCATCATACCATCTGTATGGAGCTGTGTGTTGTTACACAGGGACAGTCATGGGACAGAGGAGGTCCTCAGTAGGTGGTGATCGGACTTGTAAGGACTGGAGATCCCACACCAGACTCATCATACCATGTCTGTATGGAGCTGGGTGTGTCCAGGGGACATCATGGTGACAGAGAAGGTCTCAGTAGGGTGGGTCAGGGCTCTCTACAGGACACTGGAGATCCTCCCCCAACCTGACTCTCATACCATGTCTGTATGGAGTGTGTGTGTTACAAGGGGACAGTCATGGTTGGACAGAGAAGGTCCTCAGTGGGTGAGGTCAGGGCTTGTAAGGACACTGAGATCCCCCACACCAGACTCATCATACATCGTATGGACTGGGTGTGTACCAGGGGCATTCATGGTGGACAGAGGAGGTCCTCAGTGTGTGAGGTTCAGGACTCTGTTACAGGACACAGGAGATCCCCCACACCAGACTCATCATACCATGTCTGTATAGAGTGTGTTGTACACAGGGACAGTCATGGGTGACAGAGAGGTCCTCAGTGGTGATGTCGGGCTCTGTACAGGAACTGGAGATCCTCACCCAGACTCATCATACATTTTGTTGGAGCTGGGGGTGTACAAGGGGACATTCCTGTGGACATAGAAGGTCTCAGTAGGGTGATTCAGGACCTGGAGATCCATCACACCAGACGCATCATACCATTTGTATGGAGTGGGTGTGTCACAGGGGACAGTCATTGGTGACAGAGAGGTCTCAGTAGGTGAGGTCAGGATCTGTACAGGACTGGAGATCCCCCACATCAGTCTCCTCATCCATGTCTGTATGGAGCTGGGTGTGTACACAGGGGACGTATGGTGGGACAAACGTTAAAATAAGCCACCCCTGCACTTCCTGACTCAGGACACTTCTGTATGGCATATATGCTATATTGTCATTCCATGTATAATAAGGCCCAATTACAGATAGCATCTGTCCCCGAATAATATCTGAGGGTGTACATGCTCTGAGCGCCATCAGCAGATCTGTTGTATGTAAGCGGGGGCGTTGCTGATCTGTCCATGGTTGGATCTTTCCCTCTGCTGTTTGTGTATGTGAGCTGGGCACTTGAGCATGCTCACATTACAAGCAAAAACCAAAGGGAATGATTGCCCGTGACGTCGCTTACCCTCTTCTTGCCAGACTTCTCGGCTGTCATGCACACAGCAATAGGGAGGGAGATCCACCTGTTGGCGCTTACTCTTCACTTTATGTCGGGGTTTTGTCATTGTCTATTTGAGAAGACACAACGCGCTTGGGCAATCGTGAGTTTTAACTTTTAGTGGCCTAAATTCTTATCTTTTTATCCTTTTTTAGTTGAGGTTAATGGATTTAAGTGTGAACTATTTTGTTGACTTCATACTTGCACAGTCTTGAACCATAGATGGACTTGAGTCTGATTTCAGGGCATGTTTTGGGTTTGTGTTATGAGTAATTGTCCTATCCTATCTGGAACTGTTTTTTTTTTTTTTTTTTTATATGATGTGTCTTTGTTCTGATTGCAGAAGACCAACTGCTTTTCTTTTAAACCATGGTGGCCAACTGAGTTGAGATGGAGTGGCCACAATTGCGGCCTAGCATCACAAAATGGCCACAATATAAATTTTAACCTATACTTTTATAAGGTTATGTGCCCCTATTCTCAGGTTTATGTTGCCGCTAATATTATATCAATCACCCCCCGTTCTTTGTGAATAGAGGTGAGTATAGGCACTTCCTCTAGTCTACTGATCCCCACCAACACTATAGGAGAAGAGATTGAAGTCCTGCTCAGGCCCATCTGGGTCACTGATTGGTTTTTAAGTACACTTGCGTGAGTTTATCACCTCTCTCTTCCCTCTTAAGTAGTTCCCTATGTCTGACCGTCGCGGGGCATTCGCTTTTACAGGTGAGTTCCTATTGGCCTATGCAATAATCAGTAGGTTTTGGGGGGGGGGGGGGGCCAAGGGGCCGCTGGAACACCCGAATGGCCGCAGTTGGGCACCTAGGTTTTAACACTTTGCATATTCTGCTTTCTGTCTAGAATACCAGACTTTGAAAATATTCAATTGATAAGTTGTGTTTTTTCTGCATCATAAGTAGTGGCTTGTTTGATAAATGGAGCTTTAGGTTAAATTCTTGTTCATTTTTACATATATAAACTCTTTATGGTTGAAGGATTTGTTATTTTTTTATTAGATAATTCTAAAAAATACGAACATTAGATGCCATACATTGTTTGCAGATAGACAAGGGGGGTATATTTGAACTTTTTTTTAGGTTGGTACCAACATCCCTGCCTTATGCAGACCAACCACCAGAAACGAGGTGATGGCACTAGATTGCCATATAGGGAGATAACATAACCCCCCCCCCCCCCCCCCAAAAACATACCTTATTATTTTATTATTTTTTTTTGTAGAAACTTTATAACTTTTCAATGTTAAAAAATAAAAATTGCGGTACACTCGCTGATCATCAGGGAGGACCCCAGCACTACATAGCAAGTGATATATACCTTCCAATCACTATGTATTCTATCAGGGAGGGGACCCGGCACTAAATAGCAGTGATATATACCTTCCAATCACTATGTATCTATCAGGAGACCCGCACACATAGCATGATATTACTTCAGAACTATGTATTCTATCAGGGAGGACCCGGCATACATGCAGTGTATAACCTTCCATCACTATGTATTCTATCAGGGAGGACCAGACTACACTAGTCAGTGATATATACCTTCCAATCACAATGTATTCTATCAGGGAGGACCCGGCACTACATAGCAGTGATATATACCTTCCAATCACTATGTATTATCAGGGAGGACCCGGCACTCATAGCGTGATATATACCATTCCAATCACTAGTTATTCTATCAGGGAGGATCTCGGCACTACATAGCAGTGATATATACCTTCCAATCACTATGTATTCTATCAGGGAGGACCACGACACTACATAGCAGTGATATATACCTTCAATCACTAGGTATTCTATCAGGGAGGACCGGCACTACATAGCAATGATATATACCTTCCACTCACTATGTATTCTATCAGGGAGGACCCGGCACTACATAGCAGTGATATATACTTCCAATCACTATGTATTCTATCAGGGAGGACCCGGCACTACATAGCAGTGATATATACCTTCCAATCACTATGTATTCTATCAGGGATGACTCGGCACTACATGACAGTGATATATACCTTCCAATCAATATGTATTCTATCAGGGAGGACCGGCCACCGGCACTACATAGCAGTGATATATACCTTCCAATCACTATGTATTCTATCAGGGAGGACCGGCACTACATAGCAGTGATATAACTTCCAATCACTATGTATTCTATCAGGGGGACCCGGCACTACATGCAGTGATATATACCTTGCAATCACTATGTATTCTATCAGGGAGGACCCGGCACTACATAGCAGTGATTATACCTTCACAATCACTATGTATTCTATCAGAGAGGACCCGGCACTACAAGCAGTGATATATACCTTCCAATCACTATGTATTCTATCAGGGAGGTACTTATCTACATAGCGGTTGGTTGTTGGTAGATCTGATGGAAATTGTATGGAGGAATCTAAAGGTGTATGGGGGCTTTATGCATTGGGAAACATTCTGTGCAATTCTAAATCCTGGTTCCTCCTGTTTCACCATACCAAGGGGGGAAAAATGGAGGATACATTTTTTTTTTAAATGGCTTGATCACCTTACAGAAATAATTGCTGAAATACCACATAGGTGACGCGTTTCACAACATTTTGGTTCTTTAGGAATATTAAATAATCTAGATTGGTTCTTCTTACCACTTTCTATATCATAAATCAAAGTACAGCAAATACTGGCTCCAGATCATTACATAAGTGATTGCATTCAATGGTTGCAGACGGCCATATTGAACAATGCGATGCACAGCCCACATGTGTAAGGCACCCAGAGGGAATGAACCCTGATGAAGACCACTATACCCACATTAGAACACGGACCTATGACCCATTCCCAAGAAATGATCTTACCTAACAGATAAACGTGTTTGATATTTTCACTTCTCATGTATCACAATAGTCCAAATGTGCGTTAACCCGCGGCTCCCTGCCAGTGTCTTCTCTCCCAGCAAGAAGATTAGCTGGGAGGTGGAGGATCTCTCATCTGTACTGTATTGTTCAGAGCCCTGGTGGTATAAGCAATGAACAGCAGAGAGATGGATGAAAGATCTGTCAGCCGTCATCTCTCCCATCTATCTCTGCCTATGTGTGAAGGCGGCACTCACACTGCAGCTTCCACACACCCACAGCCATAGAGGGGAGACATCTGCATGCAGCTTCCCCCACAGTCCCCCTCTTCCCCAATATGTGAGGAAGATGACGGGATATGCCGTGAAGTGCTACTAGTGCCATCTTGTGGCTGAAATTTGGTATTGCAAGGTAATTTTTCCCCAATTTATTTGAACACTTCTAATATTTTTTTTCTGATTTTCCTGCTCTAAAAGCTGGGTGTGTTTTATAGTCCAAAAATATAGTACAATTTACACAATATTCACTCAATCGAATGTCTCTCTACCAGGACCATCTGCCACTCCTCTGTGAATGCTGAACTGTCCACCTCTCCTTAGGATAAATCTGCCTAGTTTTCAATATTAAAGCGGACCTACCACGTTGTAGGTCACTTTGCACTATCGGTATCAGGCTGCCAATAGATAGGGCAATCACTGTCCAAAAAGAAAAATAAATAAATCTTAAAGCAGGAAAGGCGAGTTTTTCTGAGGTAGCACCTCCCATGCTGTGACGTTGTGCCCCGGGCACTTGTCTTGGCTGAAAGGGCTGCCGGGAAAACATCAGCTGTGTGTGCAGCCCCATAATCCTCTGCTCTGCCTCTCCTCTGTGACGTCACTATCACAGTGATTCACTGTGCAGCTCCTGTGTGCTCTGTCAGCAGAAAATCCCCCCTCCCTCCCCCTTCTCTGTCTCAGAGATCACATTCTTGTGTTGCTAGCTGTCAGGCTGATAAGAGCAGGAGGATGGAGGACACGGGAGCTGAGAGGGGAGAAGTAAACAATGACAGTTAGATGGGAGGTGTTCTGTCAGTGCAGCTCCCAAATCATCCTCTGTGTCCTCCACCATCACCTTCTATCTACCTAACCTCATCCTCAGCCTACCTGTGTGCCCCCCAAATCCATGTCACCCCCATATCACCTGCACACTGAGCCCCTTCACCACCACTTCAGTCTCAATCTCTCCTGTCTCCTACAGTGTCCTGCTTCAGCTTCTCCTATGCAAACTGCAGCACATAGATCTCTGGAAGGACCAGAACTGTCCTCCCATACCAAACCCTTTGGGATTGGTAAATGTCTGCAGGCGAGGGGCACCTTAGTAATGTTCAACAGAAAGGGCGGAAGTGGCTTCAGGTGCCAGTACTTAAGATGGTGCCTTAGGGAATGAGGAAGATTGTAAGTACCTTTTTTTTTTTTTTTTTTTTCTGTGTATCAGTTTTCACAGATGTAACTGCTGACAGGTGTGTAATATGTCCGTGTCATGTATGTAATATGTCCATGTCATGTATGTGGGGGATTTAATTTTTTGAGTTTACAACCGCTTTTAAATTTGAATTGAATTGGTTCAATAATTACTCCTGCTCTTTTAGGGGATTAAACCAGTAGCATTGACCGCCTTCCTTTCTCAACGTTTTGTGCAATACCAACACCCCCTTCCCAGTAACATTCCATGAGATTTGGCATTTTGGAAATGATTTTTTCCAGTGTAGCCAATCAAAACTCTCCCCTAGTTGGGTATTGTTGCATTCCGCCCCATGACAGGTGTCATTGTAATCAGTCAATCAATGTTACTCTCTTCAGCCATCAGCGGTTCAGCCTGACAGGTGAAGTTCTACTTCAGGAATTTAGTCGTGTTTTATATTCTTCTTCATGTTTATATGTGTAACACGTCCGAGTTACTTTTCTTTATATACTTTCAGCACTTTAAGAAGCAGAAGCGGCTGATCCCGGAGAGGACGGTGTGGAAATACTTTGTGCAGCTGTGCAGTGCCTTGGAACATATGCATTCCCGCCGTGTCATGCACAGAGGTAAGTACTTCACTTCTGGTTCCTGTGGACCGTGATGCCTTAGGGCTTGTTTCCACTTGTGCGGCCACTTAGATTCGCCCCCGCTGAGAACCGCATCTTATGCGGTTGTTAGCTGGGGCCATTCACCTCTATGGCCGCGGTCAGTGCTGGGCGGCCGCGGAATAGCCGGACCGCCGCCTAAAAACTGGGTCGACCGAGTTTTTAGGCGGCTGCCGCCCCCTGACCGCGGCCGGGGACTAGCCCATTCAACTACATGGGCGCAGTTTCGTCCACCCTGTAGTCAACCGCGGGCTTCCACACAAGTGGAGACAAGCCCTTCGGAGGCAGAGGAACGGCCCCTGCCTCTTTGATTACCCCAATTTCAAAATATAAAAATATGGGAGTTATAGTGCAGTTCACCATTCAGGTTGCCATGTGATCTAGTTTGGTCAGATGGGGGGTTGAAAAGACTGGGAACAGATTTGCTTTTTATGAAGTCTCCTGAAAGTAGGTTTATGCTGTACAGGGGCCACTTTTTTGTATTAACCTCCCTAGCGCACCACCCATGCTGCTGTCAGTCTCTCCCTCCGGGGCTCTTCACGCAGCCGGTGTCATAATTGACACCAGCTGC
>CM070037.1:127935411-127946622 GCA_036250615.1 Ptychadena robeensis | reverse complement strand
GCGTCTTATAGGGTATGGCCAACGTATGCCAATTTAGGTCAATGGACAGACAATGGACAGATTCCCAATAAACCTTAATTGCAGAGATGTTGATCATTGATTGTGCCAATGTCTAATGGAGTGATGCCAGCTTATCCCAATTAATGTAAATGTGGAATTTTGTTTTCATAGAGATAAGCTTTAACAGTCCTTTAGTCCTTTGAGCAGGGTAGCCATACACAGGTTGATACTTCAGTTCGGCCCAAAAATCAAATTGGAATGGATTCCTGCCCACCTGGTATGATCGACCAAAGTGATTGATATCCAACAACAAAACATTGATCGAGCAATGATCGGACATGTTGGTCATTTTAAGTCGATCGTTTACATTTAGTTTATGCCCTCTTGTGGCAGAAAGTGGTAATGACGCTTTCAAGAACAATTTGACTGGCAAACAATTTTTAAATACCATGTATGGCTACCTTAAAGTGGACCTACCACCAGAAATCTATGTTTTCATGAATGGCACTAGAAGTGCCAATAATAGGGAGGAATGCAGTAAAGAAACTCAAAAACTTTCCTGTAATGACCATTTTAACAAGATAACACTCACTTCGCTGAAGGCAACACATGAAACTATGGGTGCAATATCGCGGGTGGCCACTGGGGGCGTTCAGTGATCTTCTATGGTAATTTTCAAAGTAGATCACTGCTTCCTGTGACGTGCTGCCTATTTCTGCCTAAAATGAACCAGGAAGTGAAATGTCGGATTATATTCTTAAATTGCTCATTACAGGTAAGTTTTGGGTTTTTTTTCACTGCATTCCTCCCTATTATTGGCACTTCTAGTGCCATTCATGAAAACATAGATTCCTGGTGGTAGGTCCGCTTTAACTAGATTTGCTCTAGATATACTCTATCACCAGAACTCTCCAGAAGCCAAGCCAGCTAGGAATGCAAAGGATGGCCGCGATGATTCTACTGCAGCTAAGTGGCACATATACATTCTTACGTGGTACGTACATTCTTACCAAGCTGAGAGCGGACGTTTCAGATTGTGGGGACGTACTGTGAAGAATGAAGGTACAGTTATGTTAATACACACAGATGAAATGGCAGCCCCTTAAATAAGAATACCCCGGGCGTGTAACCTGTGTGGAAAGTTGGGGAATTGCTTGTGGGCTGCAGGGAACGTGGCTTAGAAGTAAGAGGCAGAAACACCGTCCTTGAACACAAATACCAGGCATCCGCCTGTGGCTTTATTGTCAGCCAGGTAAACAAAGGCAAAACAAAAACTCCCAAACAGAATGCACAGCCTGGCTGGGCGACTAGCTGCCTCACTCAGGTAGCTAACTCCCTATATAGTACAGCAAAAAACAGCAGCAAAACAGTTTTGTACTCACAATACCTTGAGTCCATGCTCTCAGCTTGTCTGCAGCAAGCTTGTGCAGGGGCCTCTGCACACAGATCCAGTCAGCTATCAACTGACTACTCTTATCACACCTGACACCTGTGTGAACCAATCCCAGACCTGGACCTGGTGGCCAAGGGACCCTCCCTTCTCTTCCCTTGGCCGGCTCCAGGGCCCTAAACTCCGGCTCTTACTCTGAACCATAATGGGAAACCGAACACATTGTTTCCCTGGAGCCTCTATTGCAAAAAGTACCTAAACCTAGGTGCAATATATGCACCATCAAGCACTTTCCCATGCAAATAATGGGACACCCTGTCACACCACATGGAGGTCATATCATTATTCTATATAAAGAGGTCCCCCATTGGTCTTCCTCACCTGCAGTTCAGCCCTGTAAAATTTGCCGGGCAGAGGCAGAAGTATCCCGCTGTCCCGGCGATGCAGGTGGCACCATTTCTGCACCGATGGCCATGGCAACTATGAATGTCGCAGTGGGTTCCGGCGTAACCGTCATCACAGTCACACTTATAACCGTCATGGCGCACGCTGCAGTTACCATGTACGCATGGGTTGGATAGACATTCGGTGATGTCGCTTTCACAGTAGGGTCCAGTCTTCCATGAGGGACATGTGCATACCGGATGGGTGAAGGCATCATCACAGCTTCCTCCATACATACAAGGTTGGGAGGTACAGGGGTCAGTCCGCAGGCATCCAATGTGAACGTCCCCAGGAGAGATTCTCACAAACTTTTCCCTTTGCGGCTTTATTATAAAGTATTCTGACTCTGCAAAGTACGGCAGATGTATTCCTCCTATGGATACCGCGCCCACGCAGCCGGTAAACTTCATGTTTGGGTCATTGGCGTTGACCCCCATGTAAATGTCTACGTCCTCCTTCAGAAAGTTCAGGTTCCCTGTGGGATGGGAGCTGATGATCCTCTCTGACTTTCCATCTATTTCCATCTGCCATATGGAGGAGTGTAATCCAGGCGTAACCATTGACAACGAGACACCGTGCCACTGGCCGTCACTTACCGTATCCACACTCCGCAAACTTACTGCACTCAGGCCGTTGCCGCTTTGTAGGAAGAAATGCAGCTTTTTGTCCTGGACACTAAGCGTGATTGTCTCGGGTTCTCGGTCGGCCTGCAGCAGCACAGAGTCAGACATCAGAGTACGGAAGCCAATTGTCAGGTTGGTGAGGTCCCTTGTGATCTTCCCATTGCTCCGAAATGTCATTCCATCGCCTTCCCCGCTAAGAAAGACATTGGAGATGCCTGTCATGAAACATAAAATTTCATGTATTAACCATACTGTAACGGCGCTCAAAATTTTCAACTAGCTAACTTTGTGAGCTGATTGCAAAGCCCCTGAACATGGCATCATCACCATTTCAAATTTCTAAAGACTTAGAGAAGGGTTGTGGGAACATTTTGAAAAAAAAAAGTGTTGCTCTAGCACATGGAGTTTTTGCATAAATTAAGTCCAAAATCAAAGTCAAAATTCCGATTTGTAAAATTTTACTTAACTTTGAACTTAATTTATGCAAAAACTGTTTGTGTTAGAGACATCCTTTTTTATTGTAGTATACCCCCAACCCTTCCCTACATCTCCAGCAAGTTTGGTGATGATACCATGTTCAGGGGCTTTGCAATTAACTCGAAACTGTCAAAATGGTCAAATTTGTTAAAAAACATTCAACCATCTCTTAACTGCGCCTCCCTACTTACCATTGCAGATCTGGGCGCCCTGTTCAGCGGTGATTCTGTAATTTCTACACACTTTCTTAATCACCAGCGCCTGTCATTTCCTGGGATTTAAGGTATTCGTCATGTGACCTGGCTGACCAATAGTGGACCTCCTGCAGCTATATAAGGAACCCGGCCTGTCAGCCTTGCCTCAGTATTAAGGTCTCTGTGTTATGCTAAGTAGAGATGTCGAATTTTTCGACTTGCTAACTTTGTGAGCTGATTGCAAAGCCCCGGAACATGGTATCATCACCAAACTTGCTGGAGATGTATGAGAAGGGAACATTTGAAAAAAAGAAGTGTTGCTTTAGCACATGTACTTTTTGCATAAATTAAGTTCAAAGTTAACGTCGAAATTCAGATTTTCGAAATTTTTACTTGACTTTGAACTTAATTTATGCAAAAACTATTTGTGTTAGAGACATACTTTCTTTTTTGGAGTATACCCCCAACCCTTCTCTACATCTCCAGCAAGTTTGGTGGTGATACCATGTTCAGGGGCTTTGCAATTAACTCGAAATCTGCGAAATGGTCGAACTTTTGAAAAAAAATTCGACCATCTCTAATGCTAAGCACTGCCTGCCATTGCTGTTCCTGTGAGATAGACTCCTGCCTGTGTTCTGAGACTGATACCTGTTAACCCTTACCTGCTTGCTGCACTCTCCTGCTACCTGCGCTGTCCGCCCTGTTACACTGTCTGGCTGATGACACCTGTGTCCCTGGAGCCTTCCCTGCTGCCCCCTGGACCAGCTGCCTTGTGTTCCTACATTCCCTCAAGAGGTAGCGACCTGGTGATCCCCTCGGGAAAGTCTATCCCCACCATCAGAGGTATGGTGAAGAACGAGTGGGCTCACTTAGACAATGCCCTTAGAGGAGGTAGGACACGTGGCACAGTGGGTCCACACCTGCTGCTTCATGACACATACCATGTGACCGTGATTGGTTGGGTAATTGATATTAATTTAAGGGTTCAGAAATGTTACTAGAATTTTATAAGACGGTGTGACAGACTGTTTGTCCGTCACTGTATATATTGACTGTAAGGTGGCATCCTGGAAGGAGTCCAGGAATTCTTTGTATACTAACATTAGTTTGCTGAGTGTTATCTTTAGTTTTTTCGTACAGGGTCCCGGACTCTTGAATGGGACTGGGTGGGCTTTCCCATTCTGCCCAGGAACACCAAAGGGTTAACACTTGCTTGCTGTAGCTGGGTGTGTCTCCACATAAGGTGCTGGGACCAGTGTGTCAGGGTTTCTGACGTATTGGAGACAGGGAGTGTGGGGGCCCAGGGCCTGTGGCTGCAGGGAAGGGCAGTTGATTAGCATGGGGGATCATAAGGAGTGTGGGGCCCAGTCGCTCTAACATGCTGGAGGCAGTGGATACAGGGGGGGGCTCTTACAAGGAGTGTGGGGCCCAGCCTGTTGACGGGCTGGAGGCAGGTGGGATACAGGGGTGGGCTCACAAGGAGTGGTTGGGAGCCAGGCCTGTGGTCTGCTAGGAAGATGGAGATAAGGGGGGTCTCACAAGGAGTTTAGGGCCAGCCCGTGTGGCTGAGGATGCAGTGGATACGGGGGTGCTCACAAGGGGAGTGTAGACCGCAGGCCGTGTGGCATGGCAGGAGTCAGTGGATACAGGGGGAGGCTCACAAGTGAGTGTGAGACCAGGCCTGTGGTGCAGGAGCAAGAGTGGATACAGGGGGGCTCACAAGGAGTTGTGAGACCCAGGCCTGTGGCTGCTAGAGCAGGGGAATAAAGGGGGTTCACAAGGAGGGTGTAAGGGCCAGGCCTAAATGTGGGCTGCTGGAAGCAGGGATAGGGATACAGGGGGGCTTTCAATAGGAATGTAGGGGGCCTGGCTGGTGGCTGCTTGGAGCAGGGGATACAGTGGGTGTCGTCACAAAGAAATGTGGGGAACCAGGCCTGTGATGCTGCTGGAGTAGGGGATACAGGGGGGCACAAAAGGAGTGTGGGGCCCGGGCATGTGGCTGCCGTAGATGATTGTAGCACTGCGGTGTTTTTTCTGCGCTGGGTGGGGAAACAGCGGAGCATTCCAGTTGACTTGCAGGCAGTTTTGCCAGGGTGGCTTAGGGCGCAATTCATTTAGCATACCAAAGATATGTGGAAAAAAAAGAAAGCTACAGAACAGCATTCAGGCTCTGCTTTTTTCACGTTCTTGGTGAAGACAGGCGACACAAGCTGTGTATACCTGTGGAATGGAGACAGCGAAACGCGCAAGTGCTGGAGAAATCGGGGTGAACAGGAAGGTCATCTGCGAGCAGAAGTCTAGCCTTGAGGTATTAGGGCATGGACACAGAAGTGACATGTGAAGGGAGAAGTGAGGAGTACAACGCCTACAGTAGTAGGTTGAGAGTAACGCAAAAAACGAATGCTCCTGGGTCTTACTGAGGAGCTGCACTAAGAAAGTTTATGGGTGCAATCCTTGTCGTATAATGTTATATGTTGTAGACAGTTGTAGAAGATAAAGCATAAGTATGAAAATGAAAAAAGTAAATAAACAACTAATTTAAAAGGCCACACTATCAGCTTACAAATCTTTCATACAATTCTCATGTACAGTCACGATTTGTTCTAACCAGAAATCATGTTATGTAATATGGAGGACCTGTTCTAGAACCTTCCAATCATATGTATTCTATAGGGAGGAGGAATAATAGAGTGATATAACTTATCATAGTATTTTTATAGGGAGGGACCCGGGCAGGGCATACATGAGCAGTGATATGATAGGGCCTATCCAGGGATCACTATGTATTTATTATCAGGGAGGACAGATAATAGAGTTGATATAGACTTAAATTTATGTATTTATAGGGAGGAACGGACTACATAGCAGTTGATATATACATTCAATCACGTATGGTATTTTATCATGGAGGGACCCAGGCACTTACATGAGGCGAGCATGTGATATATAACTCCTTCAATCGACTATGTATTCTATTCGGAGAGGACCCGAGCACTACATAGACGGGATGAGATATATACCTTCCAATCACTATGTATTCTATCAGGGAGGACCCGGCACACATGCAGTGATATATACCTCCATCACTATGTATCATCAGGGAGGACCTGCACTACCTAGTCAGTGATATATACCTTCCAATCACTATGTATTCTAATCATCAGGGGAGGACCCGGCACTACATAGCAGTGATTATATTCCTTCCAATCACTATGTATCTCTCAGGGAGGACGCCAGCACTAACAAGCATGTTATATACCTTCCAAAATTCCCCACCCGACCAAACACTATGTAATTCTATCAGGGATGACCCACACTATCATAAGGCAGTGATATATCCTTCCAAGCACTAGGTATTCTATCAGGGAGGACCCGGCACTCACAGTTGTTGGTAGATTTAATGAGATTGTATGGATTGATCTTAAGGTTGTGGGGGCTTTAGAAGACCAATACAAAAATACACATAAGACTCTCCCAATACCTATTCTATCTAGTCTACTACATATAAGGATTCTCCATCTAAGATGTTATGAAACTAAACTTTGGCTTCACTCATATCGCTTGTATGGGCTGGCAACAACCAGATCCAACAGGGGCACTGGGTGGAGCTCACACCAATCTGCTCACACTTTCTGTCTTTCCTGCTGTAGTGCAAATGTTTGTACAAACAACCCTTCAGTCCCACATTGCTGAGAAATGGTCCGTCTTCGTCCTCAAGCTCTGGGGAAAACTCCAGACTTTTATCATTAATCCTCATATCTTGAATACACCCGATAAATTAATCTCCGTTCATATCGTTTCCTTGAGGGTCGCCCAGTTCCTCCACATACATAGTACTCATCCTCTGCTGCTCTTCGGGTCAGAGATTTTTGGGCAAGAGGCCGATGAAGAATAAACTTCAAACGTCTTTTGTTAACGTCAAAGAACCAAGGTGGAAACCAAGAGTCTTGATGGGGGTCCTCTCCTCTCACAACTATGGGGCCACTTCCACTTTTGCTGCTAATCTAAAAAACCATCCTTTCAATACACAAACCGTTGATGTATGAGAGGTGGAATTCCCAAGCAAACAACAACTCGGAGCGCGTCCTGCTCTCACATTCTGAGAGAGAGAAGTCATCCATTTCGTGTAGTCAGAGTGGGACAGACGGCCATATGATGTAGGTTTCCACTCCGAACTCCTACGGCTTCGTATTCTCAATGCAAGCAAAAACAGATTTATCAATACAAACTTCTACAAGAGACATGAAATATTATAACACATGGGTGGGCACATAGGTGGTACTCCACCCCAGGGGCCGACAACCTGGCTCTGCGTACCGGCATTATTGTTACAACAGGAACAGCCCATAATGCGTACATAAACACTTGGAGGCGCTCCGTGTTGGGGCGGCCACAGCTAAATGTTTACACTGTATAGCAATTTATTTCACTTGGATACCCGCAGGGAAACATGAATAACTATGAAAAGGTTGGCCGTTAAGGGGGGTGACCACTGGGAATGTAAATTACTCATCCAAAAAAAAAGATTGGACTCCAAGGGTTGTTGGAGATCTGGGGTGAAAGTCAGAGTAGGCATATGTAAGGGAAAATCTGACACGAGAAAGCACTGGTGACAGCTGAATATTACTATCGAAGGGATGAAGGATGGAGTGTAGGTAGTCTCAGGGGTTAGTTACTACCCCAGAAAATGTCAGGGTCACACTACTGGGTAGAGATCTGGGGGTCACACTACTGAGGTAGAGATCTGGGGGGTCACACTACTGATATATGAGATCCTGGGGGTCACACTACTGAGTTATGAAGATCTGGGGGGTCACACTAACTGAGGTGTGAATCTGGGGGTCACACTACTGAGGTATGAGATCGGGGTCACACTACTGAGGTGTGAGATCTTGGGGGTGCACACTACTGTAAGAGATCTGGGGGGGTCACACTACTGAGGGTATCGAGCATCTGGGGGGGTCAATCAACTGATGTTATGACAGATCTGGGGGTCACACTACTGGGTATGAGACTGGGGGTCACACTACTGAGGTATGAGAATTCTTGAGGGGTCAACTACCTGAGGTATCAATATCATGCGGGTCACACTACTGAGGTTTGAGATCTGGGAGTCACACTACTGAGGTATGAGATCTGGGGGTCACACTACTGAGGTTGAGATACTGGGGCGGTTGTGCATCACTACTGCGGTATGAGATCTGGGGGGTCACACTACCGATGTACTGAGATCTTGGGCGGGGGGGGTTTTACACTACTGAGGTATGAGCACCTCTGGGGGGTCCACTACTGAGGTATGAGATCCTGGGGGGGTCACACTACTGAGGTCTGAGATCCTGGGGGTCACACCCACTGAGCGATGAGATCTGGGGGGCTCACACTACTGAGGTATGAGATCATGGGGGGTCACACTACTGAGGTATGAGATCTGGGGGGTCACTACCTAACCGGGTAGCAGACTCTGGGGGGGCTCACACTACTGAGGTAATGAGATCTGGTGTCACACTACTGAGGGTATGCGATCTGGGGTGCACACTACTGAGGTATGAGACTCTGGGAGGGGTCACACTACTGAGGTATTAGACTCCTGGGGCGAGGTCACACTTCTGAGGTTATGAGATCGGGGGTCACACTACTGAGTTACTGAGATCGGGGTCACACTACCTGAGTTATGAGATCTGGGGGGTCACACTTCCTGAGGTATGCGAGCAGATCTCGGGGGTCACACTACTGACGTTGAACTCTGGGGGGGGTCATCACCCTACTGAGCGTATGAGAATCTGGGGGTCACACTAACTGAGGTACTGAGATCTGGGGTGTCACATCTACTGAGCGTATGAGATCTGGGGGGGTCACACTACTGAGGTATGAGATCTGGAGGTCCATCTGAGTTGAGAGCTGGGGTCACACTACCTGAGTATGAGATCTGCGGGGGGTCATCACTACTGGAGGTATGAGATTCTGGGGGTCACACTACTGATGGTATGAGATCTGGTGGGGGGTCACACTACTTAGTATGAATCTGGGGGGGTCACACTACTGAGGTATGAGATCTGGGGGTCACCACGACTGAGGCTATGGAGATCTGGCGGTCGCTCACACTAACTGATGTAATGGATCCTGGGGGGTCACACCTACTGAGGCGTATGAGATCTGGGGGTCACACACTTCTGAGGTATGACAGATCTCGGGGGCACACTAACAGAAACTGGAGGGTTTTTTTTTCATGAGATCGGGGGGGGGGGGTTCACACTCTGAGGTAATGAGATCTGGGGGTCACCTAGACTGACGTAGGAGCATCCTGGGGGGTCACACTACAGACCGAGGTATGAGATCCTGGGTTCACCTAATGAGGTATGAGACATGGAGGTCACCCTACTACTGAGGCTATGAGATCTGGGGGTCACACCTACTGAGGGTACTGAGATCCTGGGGGGTCACACTACTGAGGTATGAGAAACACTGGGGGGTCACACTACTTGAGGTATTAGATCTGGGGGGGTCACACTACTGAGGTATGAGTCAATGGGGGGGTCACACTACTGAGGTACAGAGATCTGGGGTGGTCACATAACATATACTGGTAATAGAGATCTGGGGGTACACACTCTGAAGGTATGAGATCTGGGGGTCACAACTACGGACGGTATGAGATCATGGGGGAGTGACCTAATAGTAATGAGATCATGGGGTCACACTTCTGAGGTATGAGGATCTCGGGAGTTCACACTACTGAGGTAATGAGATCTGGGGATCCACACTAGGTATGAGATCTGGGGTCACACTACTGACGGTATGAGACTCTGGGGGTCAACTACTCGAGGTAATGAGAGTCTGGGGGGTCACACTACCAAGAGGGTATGTAGATCTGGGGCGGGGGTCACCTACTGAGGTCTGAGATCCTGGGGGGTGCACACTACTAAGGTATGAGATGATCTGGGGGTACAAACTCTGAGGTATGGAGAAATCTGGGGTACACACTACTGAGGTATGAGATACTGGGGGGTGACACGAATGAGGTATGAGATATGCTAGGAGTCACACTACTGAGTATGAGATCGGGGGTTCCCTACTGAGATAATGAGATCTGGGGGTCACACTAAACACCACTGATGGGATGATATCTGGGGGGTCACACTAACATGAGTCTGAGATGCTCATGGGGATCACACTCTGAGGTATGAGATCTTGGGGGTCACACTACTGAGGTATGATATCTGGGGGTCACACTACTGAGGTATGATATCTGGGGGGGTCACACACTGAGGTATGAGATCTGGAGAGTCACACTTCTGAGTATGAAGATCGGGGGGCTGGGGGTCCCACTACTACTGAGGTAGGATATCTGGGGGGGTCACTACTGAGGTATGAGAAATTCTGTAGGGGGTCACTTACTGAGGATGATATCTGGGGGGTGCAACACTACTCGAGGATATGAGATCTGGGGGGGGACACACTACTGAAGCGATGAGTGATCTGGGGGGTCACACGACTTAGGTATGAGATCCTGGGGGCACACTACATTGAGTATGAGATCTGGGGAGGCCACTACTGAGGTATGATATCTGGGGGCACACTCCACTGAGGTATGATATCTGGGGGGGTCACTACTGAGGTATGAGATCTGGGTAGGGGTACTACACTAGATGTATGAGATCTGGGGGGTCACACTACTGAGGTATGAGATCTGGGGGGTCACACGGTGTTGTACTGTGAGCAGTTCCAATGTGGACCACAGAGCCAGCTGAGTGACCACTATGGTGGAGACGCTAATCGGAGATCAAATCAGGAACCGGGAGGTTCATCTGCTGCAGAGCTCTAACCATCAGGAGGCGGACCGCAGAGGACGTGAGGAGACAGTGAGGAAGACCGCTCTCATACATATGGGGTGATCAACCAAACCCCATCACCTTACTTACACATGAGGAGCTCACTAAGAAGTTATGTGCACACCCCCTGACCTTATATACATACACATGGTACATATTACAATATATCTTAATTTTTCAGACCATAGACGTCACCCAACTTTTAGACCAGAAAATCAGAAAAATAAAAGTTTAAAATTAATAGGGAACACTCA
>CM070037.1:127916198-127930438 GCA_036250615.1 Ptychadena robeensis | reverse complement strand
GAAAAGTTGGTTGTACAGAAATTGCATGGTAATTGTATGTGGTGTATGGGGGCCTTTAGAATATTCTTTGGATGTCTGGTGTGAATCGCTCTCTTAAGGTCATGCCACAGCATTTCAATCGGGTTGAGGTCAGGACTCTGACTGGGCCACTCCAGGAGGCGTATTTTGTTCTGTTAAAGCCATTGTATGCTTTGGGTCATTGTCCTGCTGCATCAACCATCCTCTGCGGGTTGGCGGACAGATGGTGTCCTGCAAAATGTCTCGATAAACTCTGGAATTCATTTTTCCATCAATGACAACTATCCGTCCAGGCCCTGAGGCAGCAAAGCAGCCCCAAACCATGATGCTCCCTCCGCCATGCTTCACAGTTGTGATGAGGTTTTGATGTTGGTGTACTGTGCCTTTTTTTCTCCACACATATTGTTGTGTGTTTTTTCCAAACAACTCAATTTTGGTTTAGTCTGTACACAGAATATTTTGGCAGTAGTGCTGTGGAACATCCAGGTGCTTTTGCAAACTTAAAGTGTGCTGCAATTTTTTTTTTTTTGGACAGCAATGGCTTTCTGCGTGGTGTCCTCCCATGTACTTCATTCTTGTTTAATGTTTTCCTTATTGAAGATGTGTCAACAAAACTGAAAGCATGTGCCAGAGTTTTCTGTAAGGGCTTGTCCCCACTTCAGCGGCTCCGCGGTCACTGGTGGTTGACCGCTCGCGTCTTGCCATTAGTGTACGAGCGGTTGGTTTTTTTTTCAACATGCAGAGTCAATGCAGCTGTCCCGGATCGTCCCGGATCGCGTCAATAGAGAATGAATGGATGAGGTTACAAATCGTGTCCACATGTGATTTTTTACTGCGTCCATTCTTGTCTATTGGCACGATTCATGGCAATTGTAGGGACAGGGCTATTTAAATCAACGGTAGCTGCGCCATGGTTCCAAACTGCACCACCCCGCTGCTGCCCGCGTAGGGTAAGTAGGGACAAGCCCTAAGTCTTTAGCTGACACTCTAGGATTCTTCTTTACCTCATTAAGCATTCTGTGCTGTGCTCTTGCAGTCATCTTTACAGGCTGTGTTTTTCTATTGGTGTGATATAGATGAAGATCAGAGCACATTTTATGATCAATTCATGCAATACTCCACGCAATCCCAAAGGGTTCACATACTTTTTCTTGCACCTGTAGAGACTACTGGACTGTTCAAAGGTGGTGGCATCTGGGATAAAGTCCCACCCAGAGGTGGCATGGATTGGGGAATGTGTCACAGCTGAGCTGTCTGCCAGAACCCCAGGTCCACAGCCAGTGAGTCCCTAGAATTGGAAGCCGGGATATGTCACTGTCTTCCTGTGGGCAGCCTAAAAGCGGTTGTGTTCGATCCCGGTAAGAAATGGGTCAGCGTCGAGGCCCGGAGGTAATAGGGGATGACCCAAAATACGCGTCAGGGGAGATGAATAAGGTGTCAGTAGCTTCTGAGGGAGCTATTGATTTAGTATTGTTATGGTAGCGCCTATCAGGGGTTACACATTTCTGAAGGTTTCCTCTAGTGATGAGCAGTATAGGCAATATTCAAATTCAATAATTCTTCTAATATTTGTTTAGATTTGATTTGCGTGCATGGCCATGAATGAAAATATATTCGCACCGCGATTACCTTCAAATTGAGTGGTCACATGTGGTATTTATTTTAGCATTGCGAATATATATAATCGCAATCCATGACCATAAGCATGGAATATACACAAAATTTGTGAATTCTTATTCGAGCTTAACACTAGTTTTGTAGCAGCGCGCTGTGGTGTGCGGGGGGTGAACGTCCCAGCATGCACGGGGGCCGCCAGAAGGTTTAAGAGGCAGCTTCCAGGAAGAGGAGGTGCTCAGTACGGGGATCAAGAAAGAATGACAGCTTTCCCCTGTGCCCCCGCTGGGACTCTAGTATGGCCTACCCTGCCGGCGTGCCTACAGCCGGTGAGCGCAATAGTAAGTAGTCACCCGTTCTGCCAGCCGCCTCTCCTGCTGCCACAAGAGGAAGAATGACAGGTTTACCTTGTGCCCCTCTCCCGCGGCAGGACTTTAGTACGGCCTACCCTGCCGGCGTGCGTACAGCCGGCGAACGCAATAGTAATCAGTCACCTGTTCTGCCAGCCGCCTCTCCTGCTGCCACCGGAGGAAGAACAACAGGTTTACCTTGTGCCCCTCTACCATGCCAAGACTCTAGTATGGCCTACCCTGCCGTTGTGCAAACGCGCAACTCTCCTGCTGCCACTAGAGACGGCTCCATTCAGAGTGGGGTGGCATCCCCTCTGCACCGTGTTGGGCCGCGCCTGTCTATCCGCGGTCTACCTGCTACTGTGCCAGTGGAGCATTCCCACCATACCGCCACCCATCCAGCGTCTACCCGCAGTTGGGAACTGCCGACCAGCTGTGGCCCTCCTCAGGCTGAGGTATTGTCCTAGGACAAGGGTGAGCAAACTAAGGACCGGGGGCCGAATCCGGCCCATTTAGCTTTCTTTTCCGGCCAACTGACGATGCAGTGATGTGATCATGACACTTGGCGCATCCTCATGTTGACAGGCAGTCTCTAGGAATTATCTCTGCTCATTGCAATGAATGTGCAGGAGATGTAAAAAGATAACAATGTCCCTGTCACACATCACCGCCATGATTAGTGATGAGCAAACTTTTTGACCCGTGGGCCACATGTCTTCTTAAACTTGATAAAGGGGCTGAACCAATAGCCTGTAATGGGCCATAGTGTCGGCCACGACAGGCTCTTGGTCTGGCCCCTTTATCAAACTTAAAAAGCCAATGTGACCCACAAGTCAAAAAGTTTGCCCACCCCTGTCCTAGGACCTCCCCTGCTGGGTGGCGGTTCCTCACATACCATTCACTATTACTTTAGACATTAGTTTCTGGACGAAAGCTTGTTTGCTGCATACTGTGTCCAGGTGTTGAGGACTTTTGAGCAGCATTTCTCCCCGTGGTTGGAGACCCTGTTAGGGTCTCATTGTTGAATAGAATGTTTTAAGCATCAACAGCCGCCTCTGTTGTCTGGTTGATTCCTGTGTTGTTACAGTTTCCTCTACAAAGGGTAGAGCTGCTAGAAAGGTCCAGGAGGCCGCTTGTGCCACGGATACAGGATCTGGGAACCCACTGCCACCTCTTGAGGAAGCCAAGTATTTCTTTTTGAATGTGATGACCTTTGTAGCTCTATGTTATTGGAACCTATTTACATCATCAGCAACAACAAAAAAAAGCATGAGGGGAAAAGTAACTTCTCTGACTCATTTAGTTGTTTTTGCAAGTTTCATCTTAAGCTGGTGAGTGCTGTAAAAATCAAGTAACTCATATATACCGTATTTTTCAGGATAATAAGACGCACCCGACCATAAGACGCAGCCAGTTTTAGAGCAGGAAATCCGAAAAAAAATATTTCATTTGTTTATGTGAAAAAATCTCGTGCAGTACCCCTATTCAGCCACACCACCAAAATGGTGTCACTAGAGAGCAGACTTCAGCTTACACAGACTCTCTTCTTACACAGAGCTCAGAGAGGGAAGGGAGGGGGAGGAAGGGGGGATCTGCACTCCGAGATAGTCTGCCTGTCACTTCTCTGCTGCGTCCACACACTCTGCATTGGCAATACAGTTCAGCTCCCCACAGCTCTGCCGGCAGATGCAGATCACACAGCTGACATAGCCCATCAGCTGTGTGATCTCTCGACACACAGCAGGTGTGCTGATTGAGATCACAGAGCTGATCTCCTCTCCCTCTGCACACAGCTGATCTATCTGCCGGCAGAGCTGTCGGGGAGCAAAGTTGCGATCACCGGCGGCCGGATGGCCGTGGGTGGTCGCACATTCGGACCATAAGACGCAGGCACTTTTTCCCCCCAATTTTGGGGGTGAAAAAGTGTGTCTTATGGTCCGAAAAATACGGTAGCTGCCAAAAGAGATCCTAAAACATTGTATGGGATCACCAGACAGAGAACACACAGAGGATACGGTGACTGTTCTGTAATATTACATACCGGAGAGTCCTCTTCCACACTTGCAGATATAACCATTAACCTGTCCCTCCTCTGAGGTGCCATGTAAGGTTCCATTGCCCCACGGTTGCTCCACACACTCCATGCCAAATTTACAAGGTTGGCTCGTGCACATGCGGATATCCGTCTCACATAAAAGACCTGTGTATCCTGAAACAACAAAAGTCTTGTGTATTTTAGGATCGGTTATTCTTTTATTTGTGTTACTTTCTACTTGATAGAATAAACAAACAATGAATGGGTTCCCCTCATAGCAAGTGAGATCATGGCCATCCCTCAGGATCTGAATTACACTTTCGGTGTGCGTTCTGTCCCTGAGGAAACCCCAAAGGAAAGGGTGAAACACATCGGCCACAAGGAAAGTATTTTTTCTATATATTACCAGTGATTTTATGTATTTAACTGTCTCATTCTATAGTTGCAGGAAAGGGCACGTGGCTCTTCCGCCTCCTTGCTGTGGCTCCGCTTGCAAGCCTTCTCCATCCGACCAGTGCATACAAGGGAAAGGAAGAGAGAGCAGCCGAGAGCAGGGAGCCACAGCGGAGATCTTGGCTGTTCTCCTCCCTTTCAACGTGTGGACTGGAGTGGGGGGATTGAGGGTAGATGAAGAGGAGCCACAAAGAAGATCCCATTGATCTGCTGACGGGAGGGGAGGAAGGGGATGAGGGAGGAATAAGAGAAAGAACCAGCAGGGGAGATCTTAGCTGCTCTCTCTTCCTTTCAGCGTGTGAGCTCAGATGGGAGGATTGAGGAAAGAGAACAAGTAGCCTCAGTGGAGATCCCAGCAGTCTGCTGAAGGAGAGGGAAGGTGGGGGGTGAGGGAGGAATGAGAGCAAGGAGCCACAACGGTGATCTCGGCTGCTCTCCTCCCTTTCAAAGTGTAGCCTGGGATGGGGGGATCAATGGAAGAGAACAAGGAGCCTCAGTGGAGATCCCAGCGATCTGCTGGAGGGGAGAGATGTGGGAGGTCACATGTTACCTGGCGGGCAGAGACATTGGAAGCTCAGAGGATCTTCTATACAGGAGCCGTTGTTTCGGCAGGGCTGGGATGAGCACAAGGTTGGGGAGACTTCGCAGTTGGGACCAGTGAACCCCACCATACAGCTACATTGATACCTATAAAACATCAGACATCAATAAACTGGAGACCCACTCAGGGTTCACATATTTATTATGAAGAATTTATGATGGAAGATGTTACTCACCCGTTATTCTCATCAACACAGAGTCCACCATTAAGGCACGGGGAGAACTCACACTCATTAATGTCCACATCACAGAGATCCCCGGAGAAGCCGACGGGACACGTACATGAGAAAGATCCCAGCAGATCATGGCAGGAACCTCCGTTCAGACACGGGCCTGACGAGCACTCATCATACTCCAACTCACAATCTCTTCCTTCAAAAAAGACAAAAATGTTCATATTGTATTTGTTCCTCAAAATGTATGCTGTAACATCCAGACACTCACCCTCTAGTGATGGGTCGTTCACGAACGAGCCGGCTCTAAGAGCCGATGCTTGGCCATGAACGACAGGAGACGATACTTCAATGGCTCTGGCTGGTCAGGCACTTTGATAGGCTCCCGTGGTTGCTGGGGAGGGCGTACGGGAGCATAGATGGGCTGGACGGGGGTGTGGCTTCCTAGGGAGGCGGGGGACTTGGAAGAACTCTATGCTGCATGGACCTGGGGGCGTGTCAGCAGGAGAAAGAGACCGCCCCTTTTCTAAGATTTTCTGCTACCCTTACAACTGTGCATGTGCAGAAAGCTTTTTGGGGTTTTTCAGGTTTAAGCTTCAGGTGTGAAGGTAGGGAGTTGGGGTTTCAACCCCCGAACCCCTCAACTTAAACCCCGATCCACAAAACTTACCCTACTATCAAGCACCACTCCCCCAAACCCATAACCTTGACACCAGAAATTCGAAAAAGATTAACCCTGAAAAGCCCCAAAACAATGGCTATCTGCACACGCACAGTTGTAAGGGTAGCAGAATATTTCAGGGTAGCAAAATAGCCCAAAATATAAATACTTACGTGATAAATATTTAGTTTAGACAAAGAGCCGTTCGGGAGCCAAAAGAGCCGGCTCTTTAAAGGTAGCCGATCCAAAAGAGCCGAATCTTTGCAAAGAGCCGGAATTCCCATCACTATCACCCTTGTAAAAAGCATATTTTAGGGTGAGCTGCCAGTGTAAAGTCAGTCTCTGTAAGTTAATCTTGTATCGACCAGCTCATCAAACTCCAACTCAAAAACTTTCCCTTAAAAAAAACTATATTGCATTTGTTTCTTAAAATGTAACACCACCCAAAACATTTTACCCAGCGGTCAGCCCGTACCGCGCCATTTTAACGGTGTGGTACGGGCGAACACACCAGAGTACACAGTGTTTGATTTTCCCTTCCTTCCCCTGTCCACATTGGCTGCTATGTGGGCTGGGAGGCCTACTCTCCTCTATATTGTAGGTGTTAGGTCCGTAGGCTCAGCTGAGTCTGAGGACACTGAGGCTGGAAAGTGGAGTGAGAGTACCAATTCATGCAAGGAGCGCAGGATGCAGCTGGTAGAATGATAGAGCAAAGGCGTAGTCAGGTAACAGGCAGTAGGTCAGGGCAGGCGGCAATAAGCGTAGTCAGACAATCCGGGTTGGCAGCAGTAAAGGTAGACAGTAGTGAGGGATCAGGCAGTAGAGTAGACGAGGGCAGTTCCGAGGTCAGCAGCGGTTAATCAGTTATTGCAGAGGAGTAGAGGAGGTGTAGCACGATCAAGGCTCAGGAGCAACAATAATCAGCAACGGAAGGTTGCAGAGGGTTGGACTTTATAGGGGAAGTAGCAGGTGTCAAGGATCATGGTAATTAGCTAGGCTGGCAGGAACAAGGAAGATCAGGGAGATTCAAGAGTGAATAGTCCAGAGAGGACGGTAGCCTAGTAAGCAGAGCCACCGCCTGAGGTGCAGCCGGTCAAACCACAACAGTAGGTCTATGGTGCGCCCCCTTCACCGGATGCAGAAGGGGCAGTAACAGAGTCGAATAGAGAGTACCAATTGATGCAGAGTCGGCAGTGCTTTTACAAGGACAGGGACGTTTTGACAATCCCAGCTTGTCCAGAGGGGGTAAATGTCTAATTCCACATACAAAATTGCAACTGCAGTGAATATATTACATGCTGTAACATTCAGAGACTAGTGATGAGCGACTAGGCAATATTCGAATTCGCGTAATTTCGCGAATATCCGCCATAATATTCGATTCCATATTCGTAATCTCGAATATCCGCACTTACGACTTGAATTGCGATCTAACAATCGCAATTGCGACCCAATATGCGCAATGCATGCAAGTCAATGGAGCTCGGATATTGGACTGGGAGAATATCCGTCATTTCCGTTTAAAAAAATCGCATTGCGATTATATAATTGCGATCCCATAAAAGCGCAATAAATCGCGAAAAATCGCGATCGCGTCGGATATCCGATGATATATTCGCGAATATTCGCGGAATGGCGAAATAGCGATATTCGAGCTAAATATTCGAAAATCGAATATTCGAGCTCAACACTATCAGAGACTCAACCTTGAAAATAGCATGTTTTAGGGTGAGCTGCCAGTGTAAAATTAGTCTCTGTAAGTTAATCTCATATCGACCAGCTCATCAAATTGCAACTCAAAATCTCTGTCTTCAGAAAGAAAAAATCATTGGATTTGTTTCTTAAAATGTAACACCACCCAACATGTTTTACCCATAAAGAGCTGGGTTAGAGCCTCCGTCAACCTCAATCTCTTTAAGGAGTTTTTTGTTCACTTCCTGTCTGCTTTGAGCAATTCAGAACAGCAAGTTAAAGAAAAGCATTTTTAAGCACACCGTAAATACATCCATTGGTAGTCAATTGAATTGTTCCCATGGTGCATTTGGAGATTTGTTGCGTTACGTTTGTGTCAACGCAGAGCACCGCATTAACATAAATGCAACGGAACAGAACCCAAATGCAAGTGTTAGTGTGCCAACACACCCATAGGGGATGCATTGGGCCCGTGAAGAGAGTAAACCCTTGCCTGTGCGCTTCCTGATTCTGCACCAGAAACGCATCCCTGATGCAACAGTTAATTATTGCAATGCATCCCTTAATGTGGTGCAAACATAGCCCTGTAGCAGGGTGCCATGAATTTGGTTTGAATGTGATTCAAATGTATGCCCTGTCCTCCCTTGGGAGTTTAACCCCCCTAGCGCTTTTGACGGCTCCATCTCGTCCTGCACTTAATTCTCAGTATTGCAGTTGACGAGATGGAGCCGTCCAGCTAAGCTCACATCCCCCGGCAGCAGCACGTACTCACTGTTCTGTGCTGCTGCCGGGGGATGCTCTAAGCTGGCCGATGTCACCCCTCTTCCAGCCCAATTTGGGGCGGTCCGCGGGACATTCATATGCAGATTGGGCTATCTTCAAAGAGCACATCTGGAAAATCACCCCCAGTGTCATCCCCATGTGCTCTTTGAAGTTAACCCTTCCAAATGACATTGTATTGGATACAGTGATAACTGTATCCAATACAATTCAAAGTAAAACAAAAACAAAACACATTTCCAATTGTAATAAAAATGTTATTATAAACAAACATAAATACTGTTTTGAAATCTTTCACCAAATAAGTATTCAAGAGATTTTATCATTCAAATGATACATTTTATAATTTTTTTTATAATAATTGTATGTTTCAATCATTATTATACTTAGGATGTCTATTAGACCCTTGTACGGCCATGTTTTTGGAAGTTACAGGCTTACAACGCAAAAAAAAAATTCCATGAGAGTCTATAATTTTGGTACAGAAATCTGGACCTTGCAAGAGCGCTAGAATCGCTGGAATCTTCCCCAGTTTGTAATGTGCCAGCCCATGTGGGAGTTGCCAGTCAAAGTATATAAAAGTCTCCCCTCAGCTGGGGGAGGGGTCTTCTGGGAGAGCGGTGACTGTAGCTACTGGTTCCTGTGATCACCTATGGGACAGGCTGCCTAAAGCTAGCGACACACGGCTCGATGAAGTAACAGACTAGAGCAGTGGTGGGCAAGTGGGTTGATATGGAGGGCCACAAGTGCGGCCCTCGGCATCACTAAAGGGCCGCACATAACATTGATCCAGACCCTCCCCTCGTCGACATATCTCAGGAGGCAGTGGACCAGATCCCGATAGACAGTCACAACCTGACAGCACCCCCCCCTCGATCAACATTGACAATGTTACTGACTTAGGTTTTGTGGGCCGCATGTAGAGGACCAAGGGGGGGCCGCCAAACAACACCCAAAGGGCCGCATGCGCCGTGCACGTTCACGGATCGCGATTTTCCTTTAATCTTTTACTTCATCTGAGCCATCCACGGTTCCTTCGAGCAGGATCAATGGATCCTGCTTGAAGGAACTTGACAAAAAAGGTTTCCAACATGTGGAAAACCTTGGTCGAAATCCATTACATTAAAAAGGGGACAGCGCTGTCCCCATCCAATGTAATTAACAGGCTGACAGCTATGCACAGGCAGCGGAGCCGCACACACAAGCTGTGTGTTCAGCTACGGCTCTGTGTGAAGGGGGTGTGGCCAGCACGGGCCCAGCTAAAGCCGGAGAAGCTGGCTGTCAGGGGACCCGGGGGATTGGCAAACCGGGTCCCCATCGTACGGTAAATGATGTGCCCATGTGGTGCACAATGATTACTGACTACTTTCCCTTTAGGAGTTGAGGAGGGAGTTGGGTGTCACTTTGAGGAGGGAGTTAGGTGTCTCCTAGCCAAGGACTGTAGAGGCTAGAGCGCTTAATCCAAGGAAGGAAGTTTGTAAGGGACCGCCCCCTTCAAGCAGACTCCGGCTCAACTAACCGGCCTCCTTTGGAAAGTTTCCCTCTGTCTCACGCTGACTGTGGCCTACCTTTGCTTCAAGGCCTTGAGCAGCTTCAGCACGCCTGGTCTCTCACACACTCACAGGGGGTGATGGTCCCATCACAGGTGGTTGCACCCATCCCAATAAATATTCCGGGCACTGTAGCTTGGTTGCAAGGGCTGGGCACTTTATTGATGTCAGTCAGTCCACAGCAGAGCCATACATGCCAGCCATCCTGGGAGCAGCTTTGCCTCTGCAGCTCTATATCTAGCCCTCTCCTCTGATGGTCTCTCCTCTTAGGGCCAGGTCACCCTCGTCCCCCAGCCGGGGAACAAGGGGAAGGATCACAGGTCACAACTCTGCAGTAAATGTCTTTGTGAATACAAATAAAGTACCCCAGTTTATTTGCAAGGAACTACTGTATTGGACATTGATTGGGGGAACTGTGACAGAACTTGCAGGAAGAATACAGGTAAGAAAGGAGATGAGGGAATCCGCCGCCACATTAAGGCTAGGTTTAAGGGGTTGTGGAGGTTAGTTTAGTTTTAACCCCCACCCCTTTCCTTAACCCCCAGCCCCTCAAGCTCACCCCTACAGTCAAGCACAACTCTCCTTAACCCCACCCAAATCCCTAACTTATAAATACCAGAAACCCATGATATTTACCCTCTTACTCCTGAAAATTAGGGCTATCTGAACAGTTGTAAGAGTAGGAAAATATCCCAGAACACTGGCAGACACTAGCTTTAACCCCTGCCTGACCCAGACCCGTTACAGCCTCACTGACAACCCATCCAAAAATGTTCCATTGTGGACCCTGGTCAGCATCACCCTCTGCCCTTATGTGAGTTAATGGCCTATGCTAGGAGGGGAGCCATGATAACGCAATGTTTTTGTCATGTTGTGTGAGATCCCAAAAGTAAAGGCAACAAATATGTGAATTTAGGAAACATTTTCATGAAACTGGGGAAGTTGCAAAGTCAGAAATGTATATCACTTGTGATTCTGTTTACCTGTGAATTCTGCTGGACATAGACAGGTATACCGTCCAATCAGGTTGAGGCACGTCCCGCCTCGCTGGCAGGGATTGGATATACATTCGTCCACTTCGATGTTACACAATGCTCCTTGGAATCCAGGAACACAGAAACACGCTTGCCCGTTTCCCCGCTCCCTACATACAGCCCCGTTCTGGCAGGGGTTCCAAAGGCACTCGTCTTCTGGGGTCTCACAGAAGGTCCCCTTATAACCTCCAGGACAGAAGCAGGTGGGTCCTGCGTCTGTCTCATAGCACTGTCCTCCATGTCTACACAGGCTCCTGAGGCAGCTTCTCATAGGGGTCTCACAGTTAATTCCCTTGAATCCGGCTTGACACCGACATTCGTAGGTTTGTGTATCCGGAGTAATGTGGCACGTGGCATTCTTTGGGCAAGGGTTTGAGAGGCAGAGATCAGAGGAGTCCGTACAGTCCATCGGTGAGGGGCAGAGATCAGAGGAGTCCGTACAGTCCACAGGTGAGGGGCAGAGATCAGAGGAGTCCGTACAGTCCACAGGTGAGGGGCAGAGATCAGAGGAGTCCGTACAGTCCACAGGTGAGGGGCAGAGATTCTCATATCTGCATGGAGGAGAAGAGCAGCCCATCGGGCTTTCATCACAGGCTGTACCTGGAAGATAAAAAAAACATTTTACTAAGAATGATCTACAAGTGCTTGATGGTGCCAACTTACCTCTTCCACTCTTTCATACCGCAAGGATAACAAACAACACAAGAGAGGAGTAAGGAGGAATTCCACATGAATTAAAAGTGTTGGTTATGTTTGGATGGTTCCCATTAAACAGGTTTAATCACAATGTACTATTGTGATTATATACTGTGTATACTCGAGTATAAAGAGATTCCATCTTTGTCTGCCAGGCTTAAATCCTGGTGCAATATCACCAGTGGCCACTGGGGGAGCTTATAATGGTTTCCCATTGGAAAATAAGTCTCATTTGTTTGAATTCAGAGCCGAGATTAGCGATTTACCCGTCTATCACTGAGGTGGGTTAGGGGGCGCTGCGGCACAAGCAATGGAGAGAGGGGGGGGGGCTGCGTGGGATCTCAGCAAGTCCCTCTACTCTTCTTACCTCTCCCAGGCAAGGACGCGTCGGTGGAGGATCGGTGAACAGGTGAGTTCCTATGCCATGTGCATTAACAGGTTTTGGGGGCCACAAGTGGAGGACCAAGAGGGGCCGCCAAACAACACCCAAAGGGCCGCAGGTTGGGCACCTGGGGTCTAAGAGGTAGAGGACCTTTCTTGGGATGTGAGCTGACTACTTTCCCTTTAGGGAGGGAGTTGGGTGTCCCTTTGAGGAGGGAGTTGGGTGTCTCCTAGCCAAGGACTGTAGAGGCTAGAATGCTTAATCCAAGGAAGGAAGTTTGTAAGGGACCGTCACATTCAGGCAGACTTTGGGGGAACTATCGGCCACCTTTGGAAAGTTCCCCTCTGTCTCACACGGCCTACCTTCTCTTTCAGGCCTGGAGCAGCTTCAGCATACCTTGTCACACACACAGGGGGTGATGGTCCCATCACAGGTGGTTGCACTCATCCCAATAAATATATAAATATATACTCGAGTTTAAAGCAATTCCATCTTTGTCTGCCAGGCTTAACTCCTGGTGCAATATCACGAGTGGCCACTGGGGGAGCTTATAATGGTTTCCTATTGGAAAATAAGTCTCATTCGTTTTAATTCAGAGCCGAGATTAGCGATTTACCAGTCTATCTCTGAGGTGGGTTGGGGGGAGCTGTGGCAAAAGGCAGGGAGAGAGGGGGGGGGGCTGCGTGGGATCTTCTTAAATTACTTCTTACAGGTACAAGTTTTTTTTGGGGGGGAGGGGGCTAGGCATTCCTCCCTTTTATGGGCAGCTCTATTGCCATTAATGTAATGGTGCATTTATGGTGGTAGGCCCACTTTTATAACTCAAGTATTAGCCTATGGTGAGAAATACAGCAGCTGCGGCACAGAAACACACATAAAAAAAAAGACCCCAAACAGGGCCACCATCAGAAATTTTGGGACCCTATACTAGGTCATTTTTCGGGGGGCCTCTATCCCTCTAACTACCCCCCAAGGCTGCTGTCAGGGGGCAGCATGCAGGACGGGGAAACAAGTTGTCATACCGACACCACAACAACAGACGGGCATGGCACCACCCCCTAGGTGGTTAGGCCCTGGCCGGGAGGGCTCCCTGTACTGACCTGACAGCCACCCTGCCCCCGCACATGGTATCATCACCAAAATATGTTTTAAGTTAGGTCTTAATTTCGACTTGACGTTATGCAGAAACTGTATGTATTTGTTCCCACAACTCTTCTCTACATCTCCAGCAATAAAACCATGTTCAGGGCTTTGTAATTTACTCACTCAGTCAGCCTTGGAAGGTCTAGACTCGAGTATGACAATGTAATTTTTTCCAGCAGGTTTTCGGTGCTATAAAATCCGGCTTATACTCGAGTATATACAGTACTTTCAGATAGCATTGTATTTATGATATTAGTTGAATCATCATCTTCACACGTCTTCAATACTGTTCTAAAATCAAGCAATATTTGTCACAACACATATACTGTATTGTTTGGACCATAAGACGCACCTTTCACCCCCAAAATTGGAAGGGAAGGAGGGGGAAGTGCCTGTATCTTATGGCCCAAATGCACGTGGTCGCACCTTGGCTTCCCACCAATCTGGGACGTCACTTCCGGCACCAGGCTTACTTCTCAGCTGATCTAGCAGGGAGAGGGCGTTACTTTGTCCATCCCCACTTATGCTGATAATGTGACATTGTATTGTAATGGAAACCCCACTAAAGGGCTAATAAAGTATTTTTGTTTTGTTTGCTGATCCTGCCTGGGGGATGTGTCTCTGGCCTGGGGAAGTGATATAAATTGTAGCGTCCTTAGCTCCCTCTCTCTCCGGGCTCTGGAAACTGAGCTGACTGGACCCTTCTGCAGTGTCCTCCACCTTCCAGAGGCCCTCATGGGAAAGGCCTTCGGCCTAGGGCAATGGGAGCTCCTCACCTGGATGAAGGAGGTGATTGATTTCTCCCCTCAGTGTAGGGTAGTGGCCCACTGGGCCCCCCTATGCAGCTTTAGCCCTGATTCCATCCTCAGAGACTCTTCAGGCACAGAGACACCTTCCCAGGGACAGGCAGCATATGTATCCCCAGTTGGAACTGTATTTCCCTAAGATGCAACCCCACCTCTGGGACCAGAGCTGGTGAAAGTCTGTATAATTACTTTTGCCCTTAAAGCGGACCTACCACATTGTAGGTCACTTTGCACTATCGGCATCAGGCTGCCA
>CM070037.1:127902676-127913430 GCA_036250615.1 Ptychadena robeensis | reverse complement strand
CTTCCAATCACTATGTATTCTATCAGGGAGGACCCGGCACTACATAGTTGTTGATAGATCCGATAGAAATTGTATGGAGGAATCTGAAGGTGTATGGGGGGCTTTACTCCTCGATCTTACATACTGGAGGACAGGACACTCCAGGCATGTTGGCGCTGGAGAGAGGAAGAGGGAAAGGTAAGTATGGGATTTCTATCTTCAGGGATACAGGTAAAGCTAGCCGCACACGGTTAGATTTTGGTTCAATCGATGCTCGATTAGATGAATTTTTTCAACGATTGAACGAAAATCGAGAAATGCCCACATGGTACGATCGACGATTAATGTTGGATAAAGGCAGAAAAATTTATGGAATTTTGATCGGACATGTTGGAAATCCAGCATCGATTGAACCAAAATTGAACCGTGTGTGGCTAGCTTAAGTCATGTTTGTTTGTTTAGACATGACTCCATTACCTGTATCCCTGAAGATAGAAATCCCATACTTACCTTTCCCTCTTCCTCTCTCCAGCGCCAACATGCCTGGAGTGTCCTGTCCTCCAGTATGTAAGAAGGAGGAGTGAGACCAGAAGATCAAGATCTGAATCCAGTGATGCTCCGCCCCTCCAGCGTCATCAGATTCAGATCCGGCTGCCGGGCGCTGGTGGACCTGGGAAGGTAGATGTCAGAAGTGACCTCCACCTTCCTAAATCACCTTGTGGAAGGAGAACACCGCGGCGTGACGTTATAGGAGGAGCCAGGCACCACCAGGTAAAGATTATTCACGGCAGCGGTCGGCAGTGGACACTAAGGGGGGGTTTCCACATCCGTCGGGACCCCCTCCACTAAGCGTAGTGCTTGGCAGGGATCCCGACGGAGCACATAGACTTTACCTGCTCGGCGGATGCTGTGTCCAGACATCTGCCGATGCAGAGGCTCAACGTACTCCACTATGTTAACCCGCGCAGAACGGCTCGGGTTAATTATTTTAATATGAAAATATATCTAAACACATTTCAGAAAAAACAAAGGTACCGTATTTTTCGGACCATAAGACAGGGGGAAAATGAGGGTGCGTCTTATGTTCCGAAGGTGTGGTAAAAGGATATTTGTTTGGTGTCCCTGAGAGGTGACGCAGCTTGTTGTGGCTGTGCTTAAATCGCTGTCAGCCATAGAGAGGAAAGATCTGCAGTACACAGCGTCTCCCTCCACCCCCCCCCCTCTTCCCTGATGTGTGAGAAAGAAGCCAGTGATGTAATTTGTACATTGACGGCAAGTGTTTACTGGGGGCATCTTGTGGCTGAAGTTGGTATTGCAGGGGATTTTTACCCAGCTGACTTGAAAAAAAATTTTTTTCTTGTTTTCCAGCTCTAGAAATTGGGTGCGTCTCATGGTCCGGAAAAGATGGTATATAGGCAACATGCATCTATATTATCTATACTATCGTATTGTATAAAGAGTATTAGAATCTTCCTTTCTGATACTGTAGAAGCCACTTTCCTTATGTGATCCATTCTGAGGTCTTTCATTTGGCAAATATCACCATTCAATAATCCAGATTGGCTGGCAATGCTTTAAGCTAGCCATACACGTGTCGGATTCCATGTCCGATCGATTCATCATCCGATCGATTCCGGCGATTCTGGCGGGAATCGCAGGTGTGATCAATCGGCCAATTAAGAGTATCCATCGCAGCATACCACCTTGTCCAACGGATTCCGGGACGATTCCGTCTCCGATTGTCCACCTCACAACTGGCAACTCCCCCTGATCCGGACAGAATCGCATGAGAAAGACCAACATGTCGGATTCTGAGCCCCTGATCAATCGGACGTGATCGATCGGACCAGGTGGGCTGCATGCGATTCCGGCACGATCGTTTGGCGCGCACGCGCCCGGAATCGATCGTGCCGGAATCCGGTGCGAATCCGACACGTGTATGGGGGCCTTTATCCTTATTACAGCAGTCTCAAACCTTGTTCCCCTTTATGCAACCTTTGAGGGGGATTCAAACCGTTTGACCGGGCAGTGTTAATTGCCTGTCTACCCTTCTACCCATTCCCCAATAACAACACTGACGCCTTGCTTCTTAAGAACTTGTTTGTATTAGAAAGTGCGTTTTACAATAGGCCACAGCTTATCAAACTGACCTTATCCCCGACAGTGCTGACCATCTTAAATACCTGAATAAACGTTATTTAAATAACATTAAATAACATCAATAAACATATTACACACCGTCCGTACCAGCCACCTGCCCTTTTAGATCCAGCACGGTGGGTACTTCCAAATAACTGAAAACCTGTTAAACAGGAACCAAATGAATTAAACTAGGGCCTGAGCCCTCTATAAACACCACATTTGATGACTGCCCTTTCTAAACCAGCACGTCACCACTAATTCTCTCTAAAACAGCTATCAGCACTGAAGAGGACCCGCCAGCTGCGACAACAACAAAAGAAACAACAATGCCAAAAATACCCCAACAACTACCAACATAAAAGGGAGGGAGGGTAGGTGCTTCTCACAGGAAAGAGGCCGCACTTCCGGCCTCTCTCCTATTTACCGGCTACTCTCCGCCCCTTACTCCGCCCCACTTCCGGCTCATCGCCTTCTGTCCATCACAGGCGGGAACACGCCCTGTCAAGGCTGCTCCCGCCTACCCTCCTTCGTCTGCCGGCTCTGCAGCTCCAATAGATGGGTCCATGCTCTCAAATGGGTTGGGATATGTGATTGAAAAATCGCCGATCGATCGCAAAGCAATGGAAGCACACACCAACTTAGTTAGATAGATTTATCGCAGATCACTTCCCAGGCTCCCAAAAAAAAGGGCGATTCCTCAAATTCATTATATTGGAAATGATGTCAGGGTGGGTGTATCTGAAGGGCTTGTATATACTTCACTAGTCCTATCTGTACTATACTTCACTGGTCACTAGTTCCAAGGGTTAAGGGTTAGAGACCTGAGGACTGTAGAGATGCTCGAATTGTTCCACTTGCTAACTGTCAGAGCTGATTGCAAAGCCCCTGATATCATCACCAAACTTGTTGGACATATAGAGAAGGGTTGGGGGGAACATTTGACAGAAAAAAAGTATGTCTCTAACACAAATAGTTTTTGAATAAATTAAGTTCAAAATTAAAGTCGAATTTCTGAATTTTCCGAATTTTCGACATTTTGACTTGACTTTGAACTTAATTTATGCAAAAACTATTTGTGTTAGAGACATACTTTTTTCTTTAAAATGTTCCCATAACAACCCTTCTCTACATCTCCAGCAAGTTTGGTGATGATACCATGTTCAGGGGCTTTGCAATTAACTCAAAACCGTCTAATATCTGAAAAAAACTTTGATCATCTCTACGTGAGGAGGTTAGTTTTATTTAAGCCCCTTATCCTAACCCCTGAAGCAGAGACCCAAAGTCAAATGCCACCCCCCAACCCTAAACTTAACCTCTCCAAACTTCTAACCTTAACAACTGAAGCCCATAAGCTGAACCCTGTAACCCCGAAAATTTATGCTTATCTGTGCAGTAGTCAGGGTAGAACATCTTGACAGGGTTCCGACAACTCCTCGGTACACCGTGTTCTGATGATCTGTCCTACCTCGAGATGTCTGAACTATAGCGTGAGTAGTAAATGTCGACAGGATTGTAATTGTAACCCCCAGATCCCCTAAGGACCCCCATACACTTTTAGATTTCTGTCAGATTTCCTTCAAATCTCCTCTTGTTTTACCAAAACCATGTAATATGAGGGACTTTCTAAACCATCAAGTCTACCTGTGTTCAATCGCAGAGGACCCGGCACTACATAGTTGTTGGTAGATCTAAAGGATATCTGACAGAGAGATCTAAAGGTGTATGGCCAGCTTAAGTCTGATCACACAGGAATTGATCAAGGGTGTCACCACTAGCGATACATCAATCGCAGATCGATCAACCAAAAAAAAAAAAAAACAACATGTCTGATCACCTTCTGTTTTATTTCTTCTTTGATATCGATTTTTTATTTTTTTTGCAGTATGGACCAAAGGTAAAATGACTCAGTGGGAGACTCTTAGTTGGCGGACCCAGAATACGCAGACAGACTACTCAATTGCAATTTATCAAATTTATCAATTTTATTATAGAAATATTTTATACTCAAATTAAATAAAATTGATTAATTCTGATTTAAATTGCAATTGAGTAGTCTGCCTGCGTATTCTGGGTCTGCCAACTAAAGGTAGCCATACACTGCGTTAATCACTGGGCGATCACTCGGCTGAAAATAGGGTGGGCCCATCTGGCAGGATCGACCAGGAACGACATGTCGGTAAATTCCCATCCGATACCAATACTTTGGATGGGGACCCATTACTTTGAATAGTCCGTCTGCGTATTTTGGGCTGGGTCTGCCAACTATAGGTAGCCATTCATGACCCGAATTTTCGGCCGACCTCCATGCGCGCTCCCGCCAATCGCCTCGGCTGAAAATTGGCAAGATCGACCAGATCGCACGGTGATCCAACATGCCAGTAAATTCCTATCCGATCCCATTACTTTGGATTGGGACGGCAGTCAAAGGGTCGGCTCACAAAGGGTGCCCGCCGGTCAGCTGAGGGGCTGGCTGCAGCATGATGACTTCATCCTGCTGCAGTCAATCCCTCAAGAATCGCCTCGTGTATGGGCACCTTAAGAGTCCCCAATTGAGGGTACCTTTGGTCCATATTGTATATATAACAGGGAATGGACACTCCAGCCCTATAGAGATACAGGTTGTCTATGGCCTCTGTGGGTCAATCGTACCAGGTGGGCAGCAGCAATGGAACTGAAAAATTGACAGGTGTATACCTAGCTTATCTTACATATGTACAGGGCTTTTTTTCTGGGGGAACGCACAGGAACGGAGTTCCGCCACCTATTTTAAGTCGTGGCACCGTGGCGCCATGGACGCTCTGGATGTACCACGCCCATGGAGGTCTGGATGTGTCAACCTCCCATTGGCAGCGGTCTGCGATGTGTCACCCATACCATTGAGAGGTCATCATGGCATTTTGGATCGAAACACGACCATGGGCGGTTCCGTGATGTATGTTCACCTTCACCCATGGGGTCCAATAGAGATGTGTCAAACACACCTCAGAAAGCAAGCTCAACATGGGGAATGGGTTCGTGGTGTGGAACTGTTCATCCCCTGTCTCCACCACATGGAGGTTTCTGGATGTACCACCGCCCTGGAGGTCGGATTGTCACCCCATGGAGGTCTGGATGTTTAAACCTCCACCCCATGGAGTTCTGGCTGTGTCACCGCCCCCATGGAGGGTCTGCATGTACCAACCTCACCTTCTGCTGGATGTACCAGCCCCATGGAGGTCTGGATGTGTCACCCCATTGATGTCTGGATTGTCCACCCCCATGGAGGTCTAGATGTGTACACCACACCACCCCATGAGGTTCTTGATGTGTCAAACCCCCATGGAGGTCTGGAATGTTGTCACCCCATTGGGTCTTGGATGCTGTCCACCCCATGTAGGTCTGGATTTGGAGATATCACTCTGGTCTGTATATATCGGCCCCCGGTCTCCCCGCCCCCCGGCCTCTCAGACACAGACGGTGTATATGCCAGATTACAATGCCTAATACCCTCCCCGGCGTCTTCCCCGTCTTGTCTGGCAACGACTGGATTAAATTATTACTCAGCGTGTAACATAGGAGACGCCCCCTACAGTCACAAGCGCTTGGCCGACTTCTCGAAATTGGAAGTATCTGAGGTCTCTCCGCATTCGTCGTTCTTACCGTAATTGCAAACAAGTGCCAAACACCGGCGAGGTAGGTGGGCCCAATCCTACTATCACAAAAGGATCTGGGGAACAAAAAAAATTTATATTCATCATCGTCTATTACAAAGAGAAATGTGTTCGTTTCAGATTTGTCACATTTAATAATAAAAGTGAACATTTCTGAATTCCTTATTTTTGGACCATAAAGACGCACCGCACCCCTTTTTAGAGCAGAAAACCATAAAAAATAATTACGTTTTCCACAGTTGGTTAAGGCAATGGATTAAATATGCAATACTCAATTCAAGCGCCAGAAAGGTGTCACTAAGCCAGTACACTCTCAGCACAACCTCATTCTCACCCCTGATTAGGATGAGGGGGGCCACAGCTTTTGGCAGAGATTCTCGCTCACCCTACTCCTGGTGTTACTGTGTCTGTGATGCAGTTTCCCCCCGGACACGGAGAGAGGGAAAGATGGCAGTTCATCTATACTCTCTCTATATGCTTAGCCAGCGGGCTCTCTGTTGCATAAGCAATTATAACAGTTGCAGATGGGAGAGCCGGAGAACCGACAGCTGTCCAAGATGAAGATTGCCTGTTCGGTCTCCGGCTCTCCACTGAACTGTATAAATTGCTTATGCCAACATGCCAGCCTGCTTGTCCGGGCTCTCCCACTGAACTGTACAATTGGCTAACACCATCACGAGCCAAGCCAAGCACAACCAGCGTATTCAACCATAATACGAAGTCACTTCCCCCTCCCCCCCCGCCCCCCCCCCGTTTTGGGGGGGAAAAGTGCGTCTTATGTCGAAAGCATATGGTCTACTCCGAGTATAGGCCGACCTGAATATAAGCCGAGACGTCTTTATCACAAAACATATTTACCGCGTAAAGCGCGGGTGGAATGCAAAGTCATATAGTGAGTTTCTAACTGAGAAAGATAGAGAAAAGCCCCATTGCCCCAGAAATGAATCAAACAGGGGTGAATATCTTATGCTCACACCCTCAAAAGAGAACACAGGTTGATGTTATTATCAGGATGGAGTTTCACGTCACTTCTTATATTCAAACAGAGAAATAATTTTCCATTTAAAAAGTCCATTATTATGATGTATTAATATAGATAATAATAATAATAAAATAATAATAATAATAGTATAATAATAGGAAGAATCTAATAATAATAATAGTAATACTAGTCTTATAATAATAATAGTAATAATAGTAGTCGTCCTCGTCCTCCTCCTCCTCCTCGTCCCCTTCGTCGTCTCCTCGTCCTTCACACTCGTCCTCTCCTCCTCCTCCTCCTCCTCCTCATCGTCGTCTCTCGTCGTCGTCCCCTCCTCTCCCTCGGCTTCCTCTTTCTTCTCTGTTCTTCTTCCTCTTCTGTCTTTTCTTCTTTCTTCTTATTCTTACTTTTGATTAGTAGGCCCCGTCCACTGGCATTGCCCTTTTTTCTTATGTTTCCATCCCCCGCGTGGCTTTTCTCCTTGCCACTGCCCCCTCGCCCGTCCCACTTCCACCCTGCGCCACCCGCATGGCCGTTCCGTGCTGTTATTTTTCCCATTTCCCCCGCTGCCTCGGACGCTTTCCGGGCATGTCCGCTCTGCCCTCGCCCACCAGAGACAGGTGAGTGGACCCAACTGACCTAGCAGCTCATATCCGAGGGGGCATTCAGCCATGTATAGTTTTTATAGATTATTAGAATCATGAATAGAATTGTAATTTGCATTGTAAAAAGAAACAAAAGAGAATAACGCAAAACAATAAATGTCCCAAATTTTAAACCACAAATACAGCTGTGAGTTACCAATTTTGTGATAATAATGTGGAAATGTTTGCTGTTGCGATGAGCGCGGCCGACATCGGACAAAGGGGAAGTCAAGTGGACAAAGGAACAGCACGCTTTGAACCTCAACCCGACCCGACCCCACTGGAAAGCCCACAAGTCTACCTGACCTTCATATGGTCTTTAACACATCTTTAACCCCCCCCCCCTTCCTGACACACTCATCATCTAGCTGGAAAGTGCTCCCAGTATAGTGAAGGTGTTATGATCGTTATAGGGAGACCTTGGGGGGCCATTCAACTGGCCCACGACGACCCATCCCCTTTCCAGGAACTGTTGTCCAATCTAGGGAATGCTCGGACCCTGACACCCAGATGTGGCGGTGCAACCACTTGCGGAAAAATTTTAGGAACGTGCAAAGGGATGGGTCTCATGTGCCAGTTGAATGGCCCCCAAGGGTCTCCCGATCTGACCCCCTTAGACTTTTATCTTTGGGTCAATCTGAGCATTGTCTATGGCTGAAGAAGATACGAGATTTCAGCACCTGAACTACGGATACTGGAGCCTGTGCCGGCAATTTCTCCTTCCCTGCGGTGTTGCATCGGTGTGTGAAGAGTGGAGAAGAGGGTCGCATTGACAATCCAACACAGGCAGCACATGGAACACATTTATAAGTTGGACAGAAACTTGTAAATAAACTCATGAAAGAATAAATTACGTTCCAACCGAGCGCACAATTGTTTTCCTTTGAAGTCCCAATCCCAATAATTTTGATGTGTCACATGACCCTCTTACCCTATTAAAAAACAATTGGATTCCAAACGGCCACTTCTTCAAATGGCCGCCATGGTCACCACCCATCTTGAAAAGTTCAGCACCTGAAACTACGGACACGGAAGCCTGTGCAGCATTTCTCTTCGGTTTGCTACAGTGTGTAAAGAGTGGGAGAAGAGGTCGCATTGACAATCCAACACAATGGGCAGCACACTGAACCCATTTTAATAAGTGGACAGAAACCTGTAAAAACACATGAAAGAATAAAGTTCTGATAAAACCAAACACACCATTATTTTTCTTGTGGAATTCCCATCAGTGTGATGTGTCACATGATCCCTCTTCTTATTGAAAAACAAAGTTGGATTCAAAATGGCCGACGTCAAAATGGCCACCATGGTCAACACACATCTTGAAAAGTTTCCCCTCCATATCTAATGTGCCACAAACAAGGAAAATTAATATCACCAACCATTCCCATTGTATTAATGTGTTATCCATATAAAATGGCCCGCCCTGTATATTATATATCGTCTATTAGGCAGGGTTTTCAACCACTTTTTGTTCCGCGGCATCATCACGAGTGTGCAGCGGGATGTTGCCTGGTGTGCCGTGGGTTTGACCCACCCCTCGGTCCTCCTCTCTAGCTGCCTCTTATAGTATAAGTCTTATACTATAGATCAGCTGATTAGGAGGGCTAAGCAACCTCATCCGCCCAGAGCCGGTCCGTGTATAACCTGTTATACTTATACTATCAAGGCCCCCATACACGGGTCCGTTTACCATCGGATTCCGGACGATCGATTCGGGCGGCTGCACGCGAAACGATCGTCCGGAATCTGTGCGTGAGGTCCCCACCTTGGCCGTCCGATCCGTCCCGTCGTTCGGGGTGCCCCAGAATCGGATCGGACAGAGAAACCATCATTTGGTGGTCGTTATGATCCTATTCTGCACACATCAGGGGATTGCCATTCGGGAAAGTAAAGCGATCGGACCTAATCGTCCCAGGAAGCCGTGGGACAAGGTGGTATGTGCGATCTGACCATACGTAATTGGCCGATCGATCGACCGCGATTCCGCTGAGATCGCCGGATCGATCGGATAGTGAATCGATCGCCATGGAATTCCGACTGTGTAATGGCTAGCTTAAACTTATAACAGCTGATCCGTTTTATACACGTACCGGCTCTGTGAGTGATGCGGTTACCCCGCTTAGTCCAAAAAACCCGCGTCCCCACAGACCAGGGGCGTTGTTTTTGCCTGCTGGTAACGCATCTCGCATTCCACGAGGCACCTCTGAATGAGTACTTCCGGCGGGGACCGAAGTGCGCCACGATTAATCGTATCGTCGTGCCCTCCGATTTTTTTTCCATGAAACATTGTGGATTTGCCCAAAAAAGGTTTGAAAAACACTGGATTAGAGGGTTAAAATCCGAAACGTGTTTGCATACAGCTCTGTGTTGCTTGTTCGTGGATCAGCGGTCAGAGATGTGTTTTGGATCAGCGGTCAGAGATGTCATTTCTCACATAATAAAGATATAGCATGTTTTCTCCTAATACCCAGCGCGTGTGCTCAGTGTAACCAGTCCCCAATGACAGATCACATTTTTGGGTCGGACACTGCTGTTTTGTAAACCGAAAACCCGCAGAAAAAAATCCAAATGTGGAATTCAACATGGAATGTCCTTGTATTCTAAGTGTAATCCGCTCGGTGGAATGTTAATGTGTTGAATATTGTCATGGAACTTGTTGGAATTTTAATTGTTTGTTTTACAGCATTGGTCACTAGTGATGGCAAAAAAGTTCGCACCGCAGACAGTTCGCGGCGAACATAGCATGTTCGCAGTTTTCGCAATTCGGCGAACATTTGGGTGTTCTACCCGCCCCCTATACCTGACCATGGAGACAGTGCAACCCCGCACCCTCTAGTCAGGTGGTACAGTACAACAATAACAAGTTTCGCCTTGATACCCCCCCTCCCCTTATAAAGAAGCATCCCCGTTGGCCTGTGACATATCCTTTGTCTCAGTACTAATAGATAGGAGTGAGTCTCCTGTTAACTAGATATATAGGGAGTGAGTCTCCTGTACTAATAGATGGGAGTGGTCCTCCAGTACTAGATAGAGTTAGGGAGAGCTGCTGCTGATTGAGGGATAGCTTAGCTACTTTGCTATTATATCCATCCAGTGATCTGAACCCATAGCTAATGTGTTCTGTTACATGTAGTGCATCATTACTGCGCACAGTCCCTTCTCTGGGGGTGGGTATGCTGTAGTAGGCATTGCAGAGAGATCTGACTAAATGTGATGCGCTGCAGAAGGTGCGGTCCGGTACTTGGCAAATCTGTAATCTAGATTGATTTGTGGCATTACCACCGAAAAAACACATTTTAAAAAAAAATCCATATTTTGGGGAGAAGTTTCCCATTGATCCCCCTCGGTGCATGA
>CM070037.1:127865282-127878441 GCA_036250615.1 Ptychadena robeensis | reverse complement strand
CTTGACTTTTTGAACCTAATTTGTGCAAAAACTATTTGTGTTCGAGACATACTTTTTACATTGGCGTGTACCCCCCAACCCTTCTCTACATCTCCAGCAAGTTTGGTGATGAAGCCTTGCTCAGGGGCTTTGCAATTAACTCGAAATGGTCGAATTTTCTTAAAACAAATTTGACCATCTCTATTGGGCAGTTCAGTTGAAAAGAAGTAGTAGAGTTGCCCCCAGTAAAATGAGATCCTTCCTGTTTATATTTTTGCAACAAGGTGCTTATGTGGCACTCAAACGGTCATGGTATATATCATACATTTCTTGAAATATGTCATCAGTAGAATATATACTGTATGTTTCGGACCATAAGCTGCACTTTTTCACCCCCATAATTGAGGGGAAAAAGTGCCTGCGTCTTATGGTCCGAATGTGCCTTGGCTTCCCACCAGCTCTCCCAGCACTGAGATTAGTCGGGGAGCTGGAGGAGCTGTCAGTTGAGAGATGCCAGCCGATGTCTGGCTCTCCCATCTGTACTGTATAATTGCCTATGACAGCAGAGCTCAGAGCCCTGCTGGTATAAGCAATGAAGAGAGAGATAGATGAACTGCACTCTGCAGCTCCCAGGACACAGTAACAGCCAGCCGGAGAGAAGAGCAGGGACTGTGCAGCCCGGCCCCCCCCCCCCCTCCTCCCAATCAGTGTGGAGAATGACGTTGTGCTGAGTGTACTGCTGCTAGTGACCTCTACTGGCTGAATTGAGTATTGCATTAACACGATTGATGCGAAAATGAATATGTTTTTTTTTTTTCTGGTTTCCCTTTATGTTTTTATTATGTTTATAACTGCAACAGTGGAGGGGTTTGGGTCTAATTGTTAACTTCCCTTGCGCTTCCCCTCCACCACATCCCCTGCCTCTTTGGCATCACCAATTACTCTGAAGAACCGGTGCCGGAAGGGATGTAAACATTTTACAAATGTAAAACTAAACTCGGGCAAACTTCCAGGGAGGATAATACTCAAATAAATAATAATACACTATGTACAATATTTTTTCACTCCATTAGACCCACTTATTCCAATGTGGGGGGGGGGGCTGCTTCTCAGAGCAGTGGTTCCCAAGCTTTCCTTGCAGGCCCCCCTTTTCTATTTAATAACATTATTGAGCCACCCCTACCTATTCAAACACAAGTTAAGAATGATGGCCTGCGCCCCCCTGGAATACCTTTGCGCCCCCTCAGGGGGGCCCGCCCCCAGTTTGGGAACCACTGTCTTAGAGGAAATTGAAGTAACGTTAGTCAGAGCCACACAGGGTCGACTGCGGATGGTCTGAAAAGCCCAGAACTCTATATATAGGGATTCGTCTCATGCAATGCCTCTTATTAACCTCAAAAGACAGTAATTTAATCAGTTGACTCGGCTAAATTGAATCTGCATCCATTCCTATCCAGGCGGTTTATGTGAGCTGATGCCACATGAGTTTTTAAAATCATTATTTTCAGAATTGTCCTTTCTTTTTTTTTTTTTCTTTTCTTTTTACAGGTTTCACCACCTCCGCCTTGTATAAAGAATTATTGGATAACGAAAGATCCAATTTCAGTCTTCTGCAGACTGCGGTGTCTAATCTGGGAGGGATTCCCGCTATGATCCATCATTCTGATATGTCCAATACAATCCCAGATGAAAAGGTATGGAACAGTAATCAATGTCTCTCCCCGTCTATCTTCGATATGCGCTGAATCTTATCCCTGCCAAACCCCATAATTAAATAATTCTATACTCAATATAAAAAACACACATACATTACATTTACATATCATTTATCTTTCAGCCGTTTACATCTCCAAAAACTGCTTTATCTGAGTGAAACCAGGATTAGAAGGATACTTAAATTTTGTTAAATATAATTGCTCTCATCTTAAGGCCCCCATACACCTTAAAATCTTTTCATACAATTTCTGTACAATCAAATCTTGTTCTACCAAAACCATGTCATGTGAGGAGCTTTCTAATTCTTCCAATCACTATGTATTCTATCAGGGAGGACCTGGCACTACATAGCAGTGATATATACCTTCCAATCACTATGTATTCTATCAGGGAAGACCCGGCACTACATAGAATACATAGCGATTGGAAGGTATATATCACTGCTATGTAGTGCTGGGTCCTCCCTGATAGAATACATAGTGATTGGAAGGTATATATCACTGCTATCAGGGAGGACCCAGCACTAGCAGTGATATATACCTTCCAATCACTATGTGTTCTATCAGGGAGGCCACTATACTATACAGTTGTTGGTAGATCTAATGGAGATTGTATGGATCGATCTTAAGATGTATGGGAGGCTTTAGACAGAAGCAAAAACTTTACCTAAACAAGCATTATCCACTTACTATATTTTTTGGACTATAAGACACACCTAGAGCAGGAAATTGGGGGAAATTTTTTTTTAAATGAATTCGGGAACAATCCTGTGCAGAACCCAACTTCAGCCACAAAAATGGTGTCACTAGAGAGCACGCTTCGACATCTCTTGTTACTCATACAGGGGCAAGGGAGAGGGGGCTGCGGGGGAATCTGCACCCATGTATCCCCGTGCGCTGTGTGTGTGAGGAAACTGCCAGCGAGTGCAGCTCTTCCCACACACACTCTGGCTTTATAAAATATACAAATATAACCAATACAGTTCAGATGGCAGATCGTCTCTGTGCAGATCTCCCATCTGCCGGGGGTGCCAAGGTGCAATCACCGGCCACGGGTGGTCACACAATTTTTTGGGGGGGGAAAAGTGTGTCTCTTATATTCCAAAAAATACGGTAATTGAATTAGTTCATGCAGAATTGTTTTCATTTTTCTTTGTGTTGATGGCAGCCAATATCTATAAACCCTTTTATTTTCTTACAGATCGTCATCACTTTCCTTTCCTTCCTCTGTGCTCGCCTGTTGGACATCCGTAAGGAGGCGAGAGCAGCGCGAGTTATCCAGGCAGCATGGAGAAAGTACAAAGTGACAGCAGAAGAGCAGCTTCTACAGGTCCGTTCTATGAGGACAAGTCCATGGGGTTGTGGCGTGGGTAGAAGTGTTTATATGATTATTTTTTTTTTTCAATAAACTTTTATTAATTTTCACATAAGGCACAGGTATACAGAAAAGAAAAAACATCCAAAAGGCACATCTGATCACATTATCCTGCATATACAGAGTACAACACAGATACACCATGGCGGCCTAAAACAGCCCACCACAGTTAAAAGAAACACATCAAACCGAACATATACCATACAGTCACATAAAAAACAAACCCCATATCCCCCCTCCCCCAGTGCGTATACAAAATCGTCCCCAGAGCACCATACCCCTCTCCCCCCTGTCTCTGCTCCCTGTCCTTTGTACACCAGATCTGTAGATTGATATTAGCTCCTGAGTTCTTACGGTCTAGCCCTGCACATGACTCCTCCAGCATTGCCTCCTTCCTGCTTATGTATAATTCTTCTAGCGGACTGCCAGGTGCCCTAAGCGGCCCCCTGGTCAGCCCGTATGCGCTCTTCCATCTCCAGTCTCATCCTCTCTACACTTTGCCCCTCTACGGTACTTGGGAGGTGTACATTGCCCATGGCCTCCACATCTTGTTATATCTGGTGAGCTGATCCTGTTTCATGTGAAGGAGCTGCTCCATTTCGCTGACATATGCTACCTGAGTCTTCCACTCCTGTAATGTGTGTTTATATGATTTGTGTGTGTGTGTGTGTGTGTGTGTGTGTGTGGTTGAATTCTTGACTTTAGTGACTGCACTGTCCAGTGTCGGAGGCGTCATGTGACCGAGCACAGTTGACTTTTTTATTTTAATTTGCATCATTTTATTTTGTAGAAAAAGCACAAGGCTGCTTCAACTATCCAGATTGCCGTCCGCAAATTCCTGTCACGCCGTTGGATTTTGAAGAGAACGACTTCTGCAGTGGTAATCCAGAAACACTGGAGGAGATATTTGGCATACAAGGAACTGAGGAGGTTAAAGCTTCACAAACAAAAGGAAATCGAGACTTCTGCAGCCATTGTCATCCAGGTGTGTCTTGTGTGTGATATAAAGCAGCACTCCGCTCATAGCTCTTTTTTTCCCCCACAATGGATATGTGTATAAATATATGCCGAGCTGTATTTCATGTTTGGCTGCTTTGTATTGTTGTGTTCTACTAAATGTTACAGATCCCTTCTAGGATTAGGAGTTCTGTAGGTGTTGTGCATTGCTGTGCCACTTGTTTTCATGCACACACCATAATGCTGAATATCCTAGTATTGGCTGGTTAAAATGTCACTGGGAGCAACGACTAAAGCTAGCCATACATGTGTCGACTTGTGAGCGATCGATTCCGGTGAAGCCACAGGCCGACCAACTTAGGCCACCGATTCCTGGACGATTCTGTTACCGGTCGATCGATTCACAAATGTAAACGCCCCTTGATGTGTGCCCGATCGATCAGAAAACACCAACCGGTTGGTTCTCTGGGCCGATCGATTTGGGGGGGCCAGTCGAATCGGGCGGCGGGCGACGCGTAAGGTGTGGATGGCACTCGATTTCTAGCGATCCGATCGGCTGTTGCACCGCCCGGTGACGATCTGGCCACGGATCGGTCGGGAAAGGAAATGACCCGTGTATGGCCACCTTGAGACCAGCCGATCTCTTAAACTGGAACAATTATTTACACTGAAACAAAGAATTATACACAAACCCGATTCCGATCGTGAAAATGGGAGCAAAACTGCAAAGACCTGACAACATGCTATAAGATCACAGAAGACCCATTGCTCTTCGGATACTGTTCCACAAAATCTGTTTGTTAAGCCCCCCCCCCATACACCTTAAGATCGAATCCATACAATTCCATGGATCTCCTAGAACAATTGGAGTATATTAGGGCCTCCCTGATAGAATTACATAGTGATTGGAAGGTAGATATCACTGCTAGTAGTGTGGGTCCTCCTGATAGAAGTACATAGTGTAGGAAGGGATATATTACTGCTATTGTATTGCGGGGTCCTCCTGAAGCAATACATTAGTGAGTTGGAAGGTTATATCCCTGCTATGTAGCGGGCCTCGTGAATAGACCTTCCATCACTATGTATTCTATTAGGGAGGACCCGGCACTACATAGCAGTGATAGAATACATACATGATTGAAGGTAAAGGTCGATATCTATGCTATGTAGTGCCGGGTCCTCCCTGAGAGAATACATAGGCTGCAGGTATATATCAGGCATCGTAGTGCCGGGTCCTCCGTGATTATACCTTTCATCCACTATGTATTCTATTAGGGAGGACCGGCACTACATAGCAAGGGATAGAATACATAGTGATGGAAGGATATATAACTGCTTGTAGTGCCGGGTCCTCCTGTGATAACTACCTTCCTCACTATGTATTCGATTAGGGAGGGCCCGGCACACTAATAGCAGTGATCTATACATTCCAATCACTATGTTTCGATCAGGGGGGACACGGCACTACATAGCAGTGAAATATATACTTCCAATCACTATGTATTCTATCGGAGGACCCAGCATACCATAGCAGTGATAGATACCTTCCATCACTAGTATTCTATCAGGGAGGCCCACTTTACACACAGTGTTAGATCTAATGGAAATTGTATGGATCGATCTTGAGGTGTATGGGGGGCTTTACAGTGGTTTACACAGATTTGTGAACAATAGTTGAGAGTAATAGGTCTGTTGTGTATGTAGAAAATGTTTCAGATATTTGAGTTCAGCTCAGGCAAAATAAGAGCAAAGCCAACTACATTGAAAACCTCTGTTGCTGAAATCAAAGACTTTAACTCCTCATCCCTCTCTTCTCACTCCTGTATGGATGGAAAATTTGCTTCTGAATAGTCATTCCAGACATGCTGCCATTGATTTATATCTTTATAACTAATAATTGGGTTTTTCTTTTCCAGAGAACCTGGAGATGTTTTGCCGCCAGAAAACACTTCATGAATGTAAAGAAATGTGTTGTTCTTCTACAAGCAAACCTCAGGACAAAGATGGCTGTCTCGGCTTACAGAAAGACCATGCATGCAGCGATCACCCTCCAGAGACACGTGCGCGCTTGGTTTTTGACTAAGAAAGACCGTGCAGACTACCTACAGATGAAATCTGCCGCTCTTGCCATTCAGTCCGCTTTCAGGAGATGGAGACGTGTAAAACATGAACGAGAAACCGCCGCGGCGTTTGTGCTGCAGAAAGCTTACAGAAAATGGCGAAATCATAAACTGGAGAGGAAGAGAAAAGCAGCCACGGTCATTCAGTCCTTCTATCGCATGTCCAGAGAGAGATGTCGGTACTGCTCTGTGCGAGCGGCCGCAGTGAAGCTGCAGTCTCTGCTTAGGATGAGGCGAGCGAGAATCCGCTATCTTACTTTAAGAGAAAAAGTGATCTTTGTCCAAACACGATTTCGTTCTAACATGTTAATGCGCAGAGAACGCTTGTCCTTCCTCCATGTTCGGGCGGCTTGTGTTACAATTCAATCTGCAATGAAAGGCCACCTGGTCAGAAAACAGATCAAGTTGTGTCACAAAGCTGCAACAACATTACAAGCAAACTTCAGAATGATGATCACAAGAAGGAAGTATCTCACAGCGCACAGAGCCGCAGTTTTCATCCAGCAGAGATATAGAGCGTACAAACTTGCTGCCCACCACAGAGAACGCTACTTGCGTATGAAAAGTTCTGCTGTATGCATACAGGCAGCCTATAGAGGTTACACCGTCCGGAAAAGTATTTGCACGCAGCATGTTGCGGCAGTCTTCATACAGACTACTTATCGCAGCTTTGTAGCAAGAAAGCGTTATGTTCAGATGAGACGGTCTGCTATCTCTATTCAGCGCTGGTACAGAGGACAGAAGAAACTAAAGGAAGATATGGAATGCTTTTCTAAAACGAAGAGCGCCGTTGTTACCATACAGGCTGCCTACCGTGGACTGATAGTGAGAAGGCAACTCCACCAACAGACAATGGCTGCCATCACTATCCAATCAACATACAGAAGATTTACGGCTGAAAGAAGATTTAGAGAAATGAAGGCGGCCGCGCTGACCATACAGAGAGTCTATCGTGCCGTGCTTATGGGCAGGACGGAGCTGCAACGATATCTTCATACCCGTGTTCTCATAACCAGAATGCAAGCCATGTGGAGGGCTAAAAGAGTAATGCGAGAGATCGAGACGCAACACGAAATGGCAACTCGGATCCAGTCGTACTACAGAATGCACGTCTGCTACACAAGGTATAGAACCATGAAGCAATCTGCGCTGAGGATTCAGAGTCACTACAGAGCTTACATAGCTGGGAAAGTGCAGCGTGCGCAGTATTTAAATCTAAAAGCAGCAGCAACGCTTATCCAGGCCGCTTATCGCGGACGGCAAGTCAGAAAACATTTATTGCAGCTTCACCATGCAGCTTGTAAAATCCAGGCCTCGTATCGCTCTTTCACTCTCCGAAAAGAATACCTACGTATGAAGATGGCCGCCGTCTGTATTCAGAGACAATACCGGGCGGTCGCTGCTGCAAAGTTACAGAGAGAGAGATATCGTCTTCTGAGGCAAAGCACCATCAAACTCCAATCTACTTACAGAGGAATAAGAACGAGGCGGAGAATAATCCAGATGCAAAGCGCCGCAGTCTTGTTACAGTCCGTGTTTAAAATGCAGAAGCAGCGGAAGCGGTATCGGAGAATGAAAAACGCTGCGATTTTAATCCAGAAGAAATTCAGGACGATGAAGGAAGTCAGGACGCAGCGGCAACAGTATTTATCACTGAAGAAAGCGGCTTGCACCCTTCAGTCTGTGTGGAGAGGTAAGAAAGCCAGGCGGGAGATACGCCGCATGCACGCAGCAGCAACGCTGATCCAGTCTTGGTACCGAATGGTGAAAAAGCGCCAGGTTTTTAGGAATCTGAAAAAAGTCGCTATAACAATTCAGCAACATTACCGCGCCAAGAAACAAATGTTGATCTTCAATAACACAAGAAAGGCAGCCGTGTGCATCCAGTCAGCTTTCCGTGCCGTACGGCTTCGGCGGCAATTCAGGGCGAAGCGGGAAGCTGCTGTGGTCCTACAACGAGCCTTCAAGTCCCGTTTGATGAGACGCAGGTTTCTCACCCTACAGAGCGCTACGGTGTGTGTTCAGAAAAGATTCAGATGGAAAAAACTTGCGGATAGACAGAGACAGGAATACCTCAGGTCCCGGTCAGCCGCTCGGGTAATACAAGCCGCTTTTAGGGGTTTCCAGGACAGACAGAAGCTTCGACAAATGCATTCCTCTGCCACCGTCATCCAGGCGGCTTTCAGAATGCACAAGCATCGCGTCGCTTATCAAAAGTTAAAACAATCAGCGGTTACCATACAGCAATATTACAGAGCATGTAGAGTGTCCGCTCAGGACAGGAAGACCTTCCTAAATCTGAAGAAATCGGCAGTGATCATTCAGTCCGCCTATCGTGGTACAAGAGTAAGGCAAAGGGTCGATCAAATGAATAAAGCCGCTATGAAAATCCAAGCCACATTCCGAATGTACCAGTGTAGGACGCGGTATAAGAGGTTCCTCTGGGCAGCTCGTGCCCTCCAGCAGAGATACAGAGCGAAGAATCAAAGAGACTTTGATATGTTACGATATTCTTTCATAAAGGATGCCACTGTGGTCATTCAGTCCGCCTATCGTGGTACAAGAGTAAGGCAGAGGATCGGTCAAATGAACAAAGCCGCTATCACAATCCAGTCCACCTTCCGAATGTACCAGTGTAGGACGCGGTATAAGAGGTTCCTCTGGGCAGTTTGTGTCCTCCAGCAGAGATACAGAGTGAAGAATCAAAGAGACTTTGATATGTTACGATATTCTTTTATTAAGGATGCCACTGTGCTCATTCAAGCTGCTTATCGTGGGTGGTGTGTCCGAAAGGAGCTAAGAACCATGGGTAGGGCCGCCACAGTTATACAGAGACTATTCAGAACCTACCTTGAGCGGAGACGGTATCTTACACTGCGGTCATCGGCGCTTCTTATTCAAAGACGCTACAGAGCCGCGGTTTGGATGCATCGTTGTCATTCTCAATACAAGTCCCTAAGAAAAGCTGCCGTTTGCATACAAGCCTCTTACAGGGGGTTCAAAGTAAGAAAAGAGCTCGCCCTGAAACATGCAATGGCCACCAGAATACAGTCTGCTTTCAGAACCTACCTTGAGCAGAAGCGGTATCTTACACTGCGGTCATCGGTGCTTCTTATTCAAAGACGCTACAGAGCCACGGTATTGACGCATCGTTGTCATTCTCAGTACAAGTCCCTGAGGAAAGCTGCCATTTGTATACAAGCTTCTTACAGGGGGTTCAAAGTAAGGAAGGATCTCGCCCTGAGACACGCAATGGCCACCAGAATACAGTCTGCTTTCAGAACCTACCTTGAGTGGAGACGGTATCTTACACTGCAGTCATCGTCGCTTCTTATTCAAAGACGCTACAGAGCCACGGTATTGACGCATCGTTGTCATTCTCAATACAAGTCCCTAAGGAAAGCTGCTGTTTGTATACAAGCTTCGTACAGGGGGTTCAAAGTAAGGAAGGATCTCGCCCTGAGACACGCAATGGCCACCAGGATACAATCTGCTTTCAGAGCCTACAAGACCTTGGCTTTGTATAAGTCTGAGCGCAATGCCGCCAGAAGAATTCAGACTTGGTATAGATCAATAGTAGAGATGAGGGGCGCCCGGGCATCCTTCCTGAAACTTCGAAGGGCCGCACTCGTTATCCAAGCAGGTTACAGAGGAATGAAGTTGCGTGACGACCTGAAGGTTCAGGTCAGGGCTGCCACCGTGATACAGGCCAACTATCGTATGTACGTCCAGAAGAAATACTACAGAAGTTTAATAAAAGCCACTCAAACAGTCCAGCAGAGATACAGAGCGAGAAGGGCAGCCGAGAGGGACTTCTCTTGGTACCAAACGGCTAAACGATCCGCAATACGCATCCAAGCAGCTTTCAGGGGGATGAATGTCCGACGGAGTCTCCAAACCACGCACCTTGCCGCCACCACCATCCAAAGATTCGTTAAAGGATATCTGATAAGAAGAGAATATGTAAACCTTAGATCTGCATCTCTGCGCCTCCAGAGACGATACCGCGCTTCAGTCGCAGCCAGAGCCCAGCGCTTACGTTTTCTTACGTGCCGCAAAGCCGCGGTTTGCATTCAGTCTGGTTATAGAGGGTTCAAAGCAAGGCAAAGACTCCAGAAGACATACCAAGCCCACTCTGTGTTCACAATGTACAACCTGCGGACCTACGCCGGCCACAAAAACTCAACCGCTCTGCAAAAGAATTATTTCATTTATCAAACCTACGTGTTACGTGAGAGGGAGTGCTACCTGAACATTCAACATGCTGCCGTTGTCCTTCAGGCGTCGTACAGAGGGATGAAGAGTCGCAGGAACGTAAGAAAAATGCATGACGCGGCTACGGTGATTCAGACCTATTATCGTATGCACAGACAGCGGAGGTCTTACCGGACTCTACAGAGGGCGGCTAGAACGTTACAGCTGTATTTTAGAGCAACAATTTTAAGGAATGAGGCAGTGAAACGGTACAATGACCTCAAAGAGGCAATATTAGGAGAAGTCAGGGCCGCAGTGGTTATCCAAACTACGTGGAAGATGTTCTGGGACAGAAGAGCCTTTATGAAGGCTAAGACTGCGGCGGTGAGGCTTCAGGCCTCCATCAGAGGTTATCAGGCTAGAAAGAGACACAGAATGATGGCTGAATCTGCCCACCGTATACAGTCCTGGTACAGAAGATGTCACCAAGTCCGGATACAAAGAGCCCGATATCTATCCATCCAAACATCGGCTGTCGTGGTTCAGTCGGCTATTCGAGGCCTCGCTGCACGCAGACTTTTCAAACAGGAGAAAGCTGCAAGAGTGCTTCAGTCCTACTACCGCATGACTGTCTGCCGGAGGAAGTTCCTGCAGCTGAAGGCATCTGCCGTGACGTTACAGACTTGCTATCGGATGCAGAAAGTGATGCAGACGTATAAAAAGCAGAGCGCAGCTGCGGTGGTCATTCAGCGGTGGTACAGATCTGTCGTGATTATGAGACGCCAGAGAGCTGCTTTCATGGCTACGCGAAGGCAAATAGTCTGTGTGCAAGCGGCAGTGCGAAGATTCAACGCCCAGAGGGCTTTTGGAAGGATCCGGCATGCTGCATTGATGGCCCAGGTGGGTGTCTGTACTGTTTTCTCATGATCAGACAATAGATCCGATGTGGGGGAAAACTTCGGCCCTCAGGCCATATCAGGCCTATTTAGTCTTTTAATCCGGCCCTTTTGTCACCTTGGTATCGAGATGCTCTATCTCCCCTCTGATTATTGCCTGAAATAAGAGAAGGGAGATAATGCCTGTAGTATAATTGTTATGGTCGTCTTCTAGAGGCCATAGCTTGCCTAATGCCTGCCATACACCCACAGATGGGTGCAGACAGACATGCTCCGATATGCACCGGAATGCAAACGTGATGACGTCATCACGTTTGCATCCTGGTGCATTATGGGCCGCTTCAGTCGGCCGGCACCCTTTGTGTGCCGGCCATTAGCTTCAATGAAGACGCCGGTCTTCATTGAAGCTAATGCCATTGGATTCCATTGGCCAGAGAATATCGGACATGTCCGTTCTCTGGCCGGCCGAGCTGGCCGACAGATCCCTGTCGCCCCATGTGGGCACACGGCGATAAGCGGCCGTTTTTTTTTCGCTGACCGACAGCGCACGCACGCCCGTCGGTCAGGTGAAAAATCGTCTGCTTATTGGCATGTGTATGGCAGGCATTAGTCTGCAATAGAATGTTTTTGGTTTACAATGCAAAGAATTTTTTTGTTTTTTAAACCTCCCTGGCAGTATTATTATTTGGAAAGTTTATTAACCTTCTGGGTGGTCAGTCTGAGTTATCTCGGGCTAAATAAAGTTGCTGAAAAGGATAATCCCGAGATAACTCGGACTGCTGTTACCTGCACCCAGATGGCTTGGAGACTTGCTGCTTCTCTCCCCGTGTCCCCTGCTGTCTGAACTTCAGATGCCGATGATCGAGATCGCGCCGGCGGGTGCGCGATTATGTCATTGGGGGAGGGGAGTTCAAAATTTGGAAAAATGTTTTTTTTGCTCTTTTTGGTTCTTCTTTCATTCTGACGTTGATTGGAGTGATTTTTTTTTTTTTTTTTTTTCAATTCAAAATGAAAAAAACTATTTTTAAAAAAATCATGTATTTGCTTATGATGAGTTTCCTTTCATGTTGGATTTGATTGGATTGATTTTTCTGTATGCAATCAAGTTCAAAATAAAGGAAAATGCATAAGAAGTAAATACTTTGTAAGGGCGCGCATCCGCTGCGTCTTTTTCCCCGCGGTGGCGTACGTCCGCAAGACGCAGAGAGTACACTTCCCATTCTAATGAAAGGCACAGTGTCCACTCTGTGCTATTTGAGTGGCGCCTCCGCGGTGATGATATGAAGCTGCGGGATGCCGGTCTTCATTGCAGCACCGCACATTGCCGCCACAGACACCTCAAATCACTGGAGATCAATGGAGGTGTGCCAAGACACGGAAAAACAGCGCCCGTACTGCATGTATGAATGCATACATGTGATGCATGTGATTTTTGAAAAAAAATATTTAAGCGTTTAAAACTTTATATATTCAGGATGTCTACTAGACCCGTGTTTTTGGTCAGTTACAGGCCGACAACATTTTTTTTTTTCAATGATAAACTGTGTAAAGCTTTTGGTACAGAAATCTGGACCTCGGCGAAACGCTCAGGAGGTTAACCTTCTGGGTGTTTAGCCCGAGTTAATTCGGGCTAAATAAAGTTGCTTAAATGGTTTAGCCCGAATTAACTCGGGCTGCTGTTACCTGCATTGAGATGGCTTGCAGGCAGCCCAGGAGACTTGCTGATCTCTCCCCGTGTCCCCCGATATCTGAACATCAGATCCCGGTGTCTGTAATCCCGCCGGCGAAATGGTTCTCCTTTCATTCTGACATTGATCGGGACGATTCTTTTCGCTCCAATTCCATTCAAAATGAAAAAAACACATAAAAAAGCATAATTTGCTTATTATGAGTTTCCTTTCATGTTGGATTTGATTGGATTGA
>CM070037.1:127825929-127836587 GCA_036250615.1 Ptychadena robeensis | reverse complement strand
AATCTGAAACTGAGGAGTCGGAGTCGGGGAATTTATCGACCGACTCCACAGCCCTGATGTTCGTAAATCTCTGGCCAATGCCATTAGTTTCAATGGAGACCGGCGTCCCCAAAGGATGCCCGCCGATGCTGTGAGCGACGGAGTGCAGTGTGATCTGTCTGCCCCCAATCGGTACACCTGTGGGGTCCTCAACATGACAATTGTTTAACCTCCCTAGCGGTTGAGACGAACCCTGTTCATTCGCTGAACAGGGTCGTCTCAACCGCAGGGGAAGCCGGTGGCGGGGAGACCCTATGCCTCCCCGGAAAGCTGCAGCGATTGTCTTCATCACACCACCCCGATCGCGTCACGGTGACGCGGGGGGGGGGGCGGCGCCATAGACCTTCATGTTAATGGAGGAGCGCCGACTTTCCCTCTCACGCAGCTGGTGTCAGTAATGACACCAGCTGGGTGAAGAGCTCCGAACCGAAGCCAGAAATGACAGGCAGTGCGCTGTGTACACTGCCTCGATCGCCCGTATCGCGCCACGGGCAGTGCGCTCAGGAGGTTAATAAGCCGATCCAGTGTCTTTAGTACCTTTAGAATCGAATTATCCTGACGAGTATTCTTGGTGTCATATCCCTCCAGGAGACATCGGCGGATTGTATTGCCGGATCCAGCAAACTCCGCAAGGTTGAGATCTGCAAAGCCGAGCTGTGACCACAAAGAGATATGAATGTTACAGAGTTAAATATAAGGAACACAGGTTTAATCTGGTAATCCCAGTGCAAGTCTTTATTATTCTAAAACCTGGGGCCCAACCTGTGGCCCGGGGGCCGCATGCGGCCCTTTGGGCATTGTTTGGCGGCCCCCCTCAGTCTTCCACTTAAGGCCCCCAAAACCTAATAATGCATAGGACATGGGGACTAAACTGTCTGCAATCGAAAGTGCCCCATCGATATTATCAATGGCTTTGAAGCACATAACCTTTGATGATATACATGACACAAAATGTGCGTTACCACGCTACAGCGTTTCCTAATACTTGAAGTAAAATTTAAAACAAATTTGTTATTTCAAAAATGAAAAATAATGTCTTCTAGCTCGGCCGGCTGTTATTTTTTTCATAAAAAAAATGCTTATACAAGTCAGTATAGATTGAAAATGTTATGTGCGGCCCTTTAGTGATGCCGAGGGCCGCACTTGTGGCCCTCCATATCAACTCAGTTGCCCACCACTGATCCAGACCCGCCCCCCGTCGACATATCTCCGCAGGTGGTGGGCCAGATCCCAACAGGCTGTCAAAACCAGTCGGGCACCCCCCCCCCTCCTGCCCCTGGGTGCAGCCCCCCCCTCCTGCCCCTGGGTGCAGCGCTCATATGTAGACCTGGTTTCCCTGATCAACATTGACAATGTTACTGATGTCGGAGCCTAAGCTGATCAGGAAAGCTGAGTCAGCGTGTGACCACTTCACAGGTGAGTTACTATGCCCTATGCATTAACAGTTTTGGGGGCCGCATGTGGAGGACCAAGGGGGGACAGCGAACAAAGGGCCGCATGTGGCCCCCGGGACGCAGGTTGGGCACCTAGGCTGTAGACACACTCAGCAGCTCGGCCTGCTGTTATTTTTTCATTAGAAAATGCTTAAACAAGTCAGTATAGATTAAATGTTATGTGCAGCCCTTTAGTGATGCCGAGGGCCGCACTTGTGGCCCTCCATATCAACTCAGTTGCCCCCCACTGCTCTAACATCTACAATCTATTAAATCCAGTAACAACAGCTCAAACAGCAACAAATATCATTGAGGAAAATAGAATCTAAAGCAGGGGGTTTGCCACATGCGGCTCTTTAGCCTCCTTGTTGTGGCGCTCCTTCCTTCCACCGGGGCACACATGCTGAAAGGAAGAAAGCATGCTGGCAACCAAGATGGCGGGCGGCTCCCTGTTCTTCTTCTTCTCCTCCACCCCGCCTGATGCTGGAGCGGACAGCAGCCACCACAGGGTCTTTGGGCTACACTACACATGATGTAATGTTTATCAGCAATGCTTGTTATCCTACAGCAGTGGTTCCCAAACTGGTGGGCGGCCCCCCCTGGGGGGTGAAGGAATTTCGGGGGGGGGGCCCTCATTCTGTACCTGTGTTTCAATGGGGAGTGTAGGGAATTTGGATGGCTTTCTAAAATGCCCCCCATGTAATCCCTCACAGACAAACACAGTACTCTGCCATGTTTACCCGCCCTCTACACACCAATGCCGCCTCCATAACCCTCTGCCGGCCGTTGCCGGCTCTCCCCTCGGCCCTCACACACCAATGGCCGCCCTCCTTAACCCTCTGGGCGGTAACAGGCTCTCCCTAGGCCCTCTACACACCAAGAGCCGCCCTCCAAACCTCTGCCGGCCGTTACCGCTCTCCCCTCGGCCCGCTACACACAATGCCGCCCTCATAACTTCTGGGCTTACAGGCTCTCCCTCGGCCCTCTACACACCAATGTCGCCTCCTTAACCCTTGGGCCTTACAGGCTCTCCCCTCGGCCCTCTACACACCCTGCCGCCCCATAAACCCTCTGGCGTACAGGCTCCCCCTGGCCCTCTCACACCAATGCCGCCCTCCTTAACCCTCTGGGCGTTACAGGCTCTCCCCTGGGCCCTCTACACACCATGCCGCATCATAACCCCTGCCGGCCCGTTGCCGGACTCCCCTCGGCCCTTACACAACAATGCCGCGACTCAATGAACCTCGGGGCGGTTGCCGGCTCTCCCTCGGCCCTCTACACACCAAAGCGCCCTCGAACCTCTGGGCGTACAGGCTCTCCCCTCGGCCCTCTACACACCATGCCGGCCTCCATAACTCTGGGCGTTACAGGCTCTCCCTCGACCTCTACACACCAATGCCGCCTCCATAAACCCTCTGGGCGTTACAGGCTCCCCCACGGCCCCTACACACCAAGGTCCGCCCTCCTAACCCTCTGGGCGTTTACAGGCTCTCCCTCGGCCCTCTACCCACAAGCCGACTCCATAACCTCTGGGCGTACAGGCTCTCCCCCTCGGCCCTCACACACCAATGCCGCCTCCTAACCTCTGCCGCCGTTGCGGCTATCGCATCGGCCCTTACACACCAATGCCGCCTCCAACCCTCTGGGCGTTACAGGCTCTCCCCTCGCGCCCTCACACACCAATGCCGCCTCCCATAACCCTCTGGGCGTTACAGGGCTCTCCACGGCACTCTACACACCAATGCCGCATCCATAACCCCTCTGGGAGTTCAGGGCTCTCCCCTCGGCCCTCTACACACCAATGCCGACTCAATAACCTCTGGGCGTTAACAGGCTCTGCCGCGGCCCTACCACACCAATGCCGCCTCCATAACCCTCTGGGCGTTACAGGCTCGACCCTCGGCCCCCTCTACACACCAAATGCCGCTCCAGGAACCCTTGGGCGGTTAAAGGCTCTCCCCTCGGCCCTCTACACACAATGCGCCTCCATAACCCTTGCCGGCCGTTGACGGCTCCCCTCGGCCTCACACACCAATGCCGTCTCATAACCCTCTAGGCGTTGACGGCTCTCCCCTGGCCGTCTACACACCAATGCGCCTCCTAACCCTCTGGGCGTTACAGGATCTCCCCTCGGCCCTCTACACACCAATGCCGCCTTCATAAACCCTCTGGCATTAAACAGGCTCTCCCCTCGGCCCCTCTACAGCCACCCAATGCCGCCTCCATAACCCTCTGCCGGCCGTTGCCGGCTCTCCCCCGGCCCTCTACAACCAATGCCGCATCCATAACCTATGGGCGTTGCCGGCTTCTCCCCGCGTGCACTTACACACCAATGCCGCCTCCTTAACCCTATGGGCGTTACAGGCTCTCCCTCGGCCATTACACACAATGCCGCCTCCATAACCCTCTGGGCGTTGCGACTCCCTCGGCCCTCTAACACCAATGCCGCCTCCGTAACCCTTGGGCGTTACAGGCTCTCCCCTCGGCCCCTACACACCAATGCCGCGCACTCCATAACCCTCTGGGCGTTACAGGATCTCCCCTCGGCCCTCTACACACCAAATGCCACCTCCTTAACCCTCTGGGAGTTACAGGCTCTCCCATCGGCCCTCTACACACCAATGCCGCCCCTCCAGAACCCTATGGGCGTTACAGGCTCTCCCTCGGCCCTCCACACCAAGGCAGCCTCCCTAACCCTCTGCCGGCCGTTGCCGGCTCTCGCTCGGCCCTCTACACACCCAATGCCGCCTCAATAAACCCTCTGGCGTTACAGGCTCTCCCCTCGGCCCTGTACACACCCATGCCGCCTCATAAACCTCTGGGCGTAAAGGCTCTCCCTCGACCTCTACCACAACAATGCAGCCTCCATAACCCTCTGGGCGGGAAAAGCTCTCCCCTCGGCCCTCTACACACCATGCCGGCCTCCATAACCCCTGGGCTTTACAGGCTTCCCCTCGGCCCCCTCTACACACCGCAATGCCCGCTATTAACCCTCTGCCGGCCGTGCCGGCTCTCCCCTCGGCCCTCTACACACCAATGCCGCTCCATAACCCCTCGGGGCGTAAAGGCTCTCCACCGGCCCTCTACACACAATGGCCGCCTCCATACCCTCTGGGCCGTACAGGCTCTCCCTAGGCCCTCTACACCCATGCCACCTCCATAACCCCTCGGCGTACAGGCTCTCCCCTCGGCCCTCTACCACACCAAATGCCGGCCTCCTAACCCTTGGGCGTTACAGGATCTCCCTCGGCCCTCTACCACCAATGCCGACTCCATAAACCCTCTGGGCGTTACAGGCTATCCCCTCGGCCCTCTACACACAATGCCGCCTCCATAACCCTCTGGGCGTACAGGGCTTCCCCTCGGCCCTCACACACCAATGCCTCATCTAACCCTCTGCAGGCCGTGGTACCGGCTCTCCCTCGGCCCCTCTACACACAATGCCGCCTCCTTAACCCTAGGGCGTTAAAGGCTCTCCCCTGGCCCTCTACACAACCAATTGCCGCCTCTTAAAACCCTCTGCCGGCCGTTGGCCGGCTCTCCCCTCGGCCCCTACAACACCCAATGCCGCATCCATAACACCTCTGGGCGGTACAGGTCTCCCCTCGGGCCATCTACACAACCAATGCCGCCTCCATACACACTCGGCGGCGTTACAGGTCTCACCTCGGCCCTCTACACACCAATGCAGCCTCCATAACCTCTGGGCGGACAGGCTCTCCCCTCGGCCCTCTACAAACCAATGGCCGCCTCCTTAACCCTGCAGGCCGTGCCGGCTCTCCCCTCGGCCCTCGACACACCAGCCGCCGCCTAACCCTTGGCCGTTAAAGGCGCTCCCCTCGGGCACTCTACACACCAATGCCGCTCCTAACCCTCGCCGGCCGTTGCGGCTCTCCCCTCGGCCCCTCTACACACCAATGCGCCTCCATAACCCTCTGGGCGAGTTACAGGCCTCCCTCGGCCCTCAACACCAATGCCGCATCCATAACCTCTGCCGCCGTTGCCGGCCTGCAGTACCTCGGCCCTCTACACACCAAGCCGCCCCTTAACCCTCCCGGCGTTGCCGGGTCTACCCTCGGCCTCTACACACCAATGCCGCATACATAACCTTGCAGGCCGTGCCGGACCCCCTCGCCCTCTAACACCATGCGCCTCCTAACCCTCTGGGCGTTACAAGGCTCTACCACTCGGCCCCTCTACACCAATGCGCCCTCCATAACCCTCTGGGATTATCAGGCTCTCACCCTCAGGCCCTTACACACAATGCCGCCGCCCTAACCCTCTGGGACGTTACAGGCTCTCCCTCGGACATCTAGCGACACCAATGCCGCCTCCATAAACCTCTGACGCCGTTGCCGGCTATCCCTCGGCCCTCTACACACAATGCGCCTCCTTAACCCTCTGCCGGCCGTGCCGTCTACCCCTCGGCCTCTACACACCAATCCCCTCCATAACCCCTGAGGCCGTTGCCGGCTATCCCCTCGGCCCATACACACCAATGCGCCTCCTAACCCTCGGGTGTACAGGCTCCCCCTCGGCCACTACACACCAATGACGCCTCCAAACCCTCTGGGCCATACAGGACTCTCCCCTCGGCCCCCACACACCATGCCGCCTCCAAACCCTCTGGGCGTTACAGGCTCTCCCCTCGGCCCCTCTACACACAAGCGCCTCCTTAACCCTCTGCAGGCGTGCCGGCTTCCCCCGGGCCCTATACACACCAATGCCGCCTCCTAACCCCTGGGCGTGAAAGGCTCTCCCCGGCCCTCTAACACCCAATGCCGGCCTCCTTAACCCTCTGCCGGCCGTTGCCGGCCTCCCTCGGCCCTCTACACACCAAGCCGCCCTCCATAACCCTCTGGGCGTTTACCAGGCTCTCCCTCGGCCCTCTACACACAAGCCGCCTCCTAACGACCTCTGCCAGCCGTTGCCGGCTCTCCCTGCGGCCCTTACACAACAATGCCGCATCCTAACCCTCTGCCGGCCGTTGCGGCCTCCCCTCGGCCCTCTACACACCAATGCCGCCTCCATAACCCTCTGAGCGGGTTTACAGGCTTCTACCCGTCGGCCCTCTCAACACGACGGGTGATGTGTGGAGAAGGTGCTATGGCGCGGCCTGTCGCCCCCTTTGGGCGTCACCGAGGATGCAGAAGCTAGGGCTCGAAAGGCTTCTGTGTGCCTTCCAGCGCTGAGAAAATTCTGCAGGCACACGGAGAGGCCGGCGGTCTACACACCATGTTTTCGCCTCCCTTACCCTCTGGCGTTCAGGCTCCCCCTCGGCCCCTCACAACCCAATGGCCGCCTCCATAACTCTGGGCGTTACCGCTCTCCCCTGGCCCCTCTTACAACCAATGCCGCCTTCCATAACCCTCTGCCCGTCGTTTCCGCCTTCTCCTCCCTCGCCCCCTCTACACACCACTGGGGTGATGGTGGGTCGAAGGTCGATGGCGCGGCTGCAACCCCCCTTTGGCGTCACCCCGGTGATAGCAGAAAGAACAACAAACGGGCTATAAAGGCCCTGTGTGCCTGCGCCTGCCTGTAGAAAGCTGGCAGGCACCCGGAGAGGCCGGCGGCGTTTGTGGCCCGATCCCTGCACGGGCGCCTTTTGAATTCAACGACCAACTTGCGCCCAGACATCACTTCAAAGGGTTCTGTCCCACTCGAGCGATTTGTCCGCTAACTTTTGGGTCGCGTGTGACTTTTCACAACGGGCGGTAGCGCTAGGCCCTGGACGATGCGGCAAGATTTATATCAGATATATTTCCTATTCCTTTACTTTTGGTTGAATACGAATATAATTTCGATACTGAACAAACATTAAAAAGCCTCAGGAACACTGCCGAGGAACACAAATGGATGTCTGAAACTGAATTTGGCAAAGTCAAAATACCTCCAGGATCCTCCCCTATAAAATGATTTGTGGGCTGATCTTCCATGTGCTGGAGGGTCTGAGCATGCACAGGGAGGCTGATCCCATGGGCTGGGAAGGGGTAGGAGAGCCAGTGTCCAACAGGAGAGGCTGATCTCCATGTGCTGGGAGGGTAACATTAGCATTGAACAGGGTAAGCCTGATTCTCCATGTGCCTGGGGGGTATGAAGCAGTGTCCACAGGGGAGCTTGATCTCCAATGTTCCCTTGGGAGGGTATTGACAGTGACACGGGGAAGCTGATCTCCATGTGCCTGGGAGGGTAATGAGCAAGTTGACACAGGGCGGGCGCTGTCTCCATGTGCTGGGAGGGTATTATCACAGTGTCACAGGAGAGGCTGAATCTCCCTGTGGCTGGGAGGGATTAGCCGTGACACAGGGGTAGGCCTTATCTCCAATTGCTGGGAAGGGTCAAAATAGCAGTGGGTTCCACAGGGGAGGCTGATCTCATGTGCTGGGAGGGTATGAGCAGTGACACAGGGGAGGCTGATCTCCATGTCTGGGAGGGTATGAGCAGGTGACACAGGGAGGCTGATCTCCATGTGCTGGGAGGGTAATGAGCAGTTGACACAGGGGAGGCTGATCTCCATGTGCTGGGAGGGTATGAGCCGTGACACAGGGGCGGCTGATCTCCATGTTGCTGGGAGGGTAATGAGCAAGTGACACGGGGAGGCTTGATCTCCATGTGCTGGGAGGGTATGAGCAGTGACACAGGGGAGGTGATTCCATGTGCTGGGAGGGTATTATCAGTGACACAGGGGAGGCTGATCTCATGTGGCTGGAGGGGTATGAGCAGTGGAACAGGGAGGCTGATCTTCATGTGCTGGGAGGGTAATGAGCAGTGACACAGGGGAGGGCTGATCTTCAATGGGCTGGGGAGGGTATGAGCAGGTGAGGGGCACAGGGGAGGCTGATCTCATGTGCTGGGGAGGTATGAGCAGTGACACGGGGAGGCTGATCTCTCATGTGCGGAGGGTATGAGCAGTGACACAGGGAGGCTGATCTCATGTGCTGGGAGGGTATGAGCATGACACAGGGGCGGCCTGAGTCCATGTGCTGGAGGGTATGAGCAGTGACACAGGGAGCTGATCTCAGTGCTGCGAGGGTATGAGCAGTGACCAGGGGAGGCTGATCTCCATGTGCTGGGAGGGTATGAGCAGTGACCACAGGGGAGGCTGATCTCCATGTTGCTGGGAGGGTATGAGCAGTGACACAGGGGAGGCTGATCTCCATGTGCTGGGAGGTATGAGCAGTGACACCAAAAAGGGGAGGGCGATTCCATTTGGGGGGGTATGAGCAGTGACACAGGGAGGCTGATGTCCATGTGTCGGAGGGTATGAGCAGTGAAACACAGGGGAGGCTGATCTCATGTGGGAGGGTATGAGCCGTGACACAGGGGAGGCTGATCTCCATGTGGTTGGGAGGGTATGAGCATTGACACAGGGGAGGCCTGACCTTGAGGGTCCCCCTGCTCCCTGAAGTGATCTCGGGGAAGGGGGGCGGGGGGAGCCGGGACCCTTCGAGATCAGCTACATATGGGGCAGCGCTATAGCACCAGGGGGTCAGTACACACTCCCCCATCAATCTGTGTGGGAGGACCCCCTGTGAGTTCATTCTATGGACAGGAGACCTGTCACATCAGCCCTCCCCCCTTGTGTCCCCTGTCCATAGCAGAATGAACGTCAGTGACAACTGGGAGGCTGATCTCGATGGGTCCCCTGTTCTATGGAGATGTCCTTCCTGTGCATAGCATAAAGGAGATACTAGCATCACTGCGGCCGCCATCTCAATGGGGAGGTATGGGAAGGCAGCGTGATCTCTCTCGGGGAAGGGGGGGGCAGCAGAGGGATGCTCGCCCAGGGAGACCGCCCCTGACTGAACGTCATTCACTGACATATGATACAATTTGTAAAACACATTTCCGATATTTCGATATAACATTGCTGCTGTTCTATACATCTATATCGCGATGTATATTGATATTGAATTATTGTCCAGCCCTAGGTCACGCCCGTTCACATTAACCTCCCTAGCGCTGTCCGTACGCCGGTCTAATAGACATCCTGATATAATGTTTGAAACACACAATTATTATAAAAAAAAGTACATAAAAATAAATTATGGAATGTATCATTTGATGCTTAAATCTCTTGAATACTTATTTGGTGAAAGATTTCAAAACAGTATTTATGTTTGTTTATAATAACATTTTTATTTTGAATTGTATTGGATGCGGTTATCACTGTACCCAATACAATGGCATTCTCTGAAAGGGTTAACTTCAAAGATCACATCTGGAATGACAATGTGGGTGATATTCCAGGTGTGCTCTTTGATATCGAAATTTGCATATGAAGATCCCAATTTGCACATGAATGTCCCGCGGCCGCGGGACATTCATGTGCAAATTGGGATCTTCATGTGCAAATTGGGATATTCATGCGCAGATTAGGCTTGTAGAGAGGTGACACAGCCGGCTGGCATAAGATCGCACAGACAGCACAGAGCAGAGTGTGCAGCCGGGGAGCTTAGCTGGACGGCTCCATCTCGTCAGCTGCAATACTGCATAAGCAGGTGCAGGACGAGATGGTGCCGCCAGAAGCGCTAGGGAGGTTAATGGTCACAATCAAAAATGGCGCGTGGAAAAACCATACACAGTCAGTCCGTCCATAGACACTCACCTTAGCATAGGCCTTCCCACCTTTCAGCTCCTGGAAGACACCGGAAGAGAGACATGTAAGAAGAGTTATCACACGAGGTTTATCATCCACATACATGTTCTTCCTCAGATCCCTCACAGCGGGGACGGAGGATGCAGAAGGGAAAGTAGTGGAGACCGAGTCACAGTAAATGAGGAAGGATCACTTCCCTACACAACTATAGACGAGGCAAATGTGGGAAAGGTCACTTGTAAGTTTCCTTACCAACTCCACTGATGGTTTACCAGTATGCCACAGCCTCCATGAGGGATCTCAGCCTCCTACTCACATGTACGGAGAGGATACCAGCATACGAGGGATCTCAGCCTCCTACTCACATGTACGGAGAGGGGACCAGCATACGAGGGACCTCAGCCTCCTACTCACATGTAGGGAGAGGGTACCAGTATATGAGGAACCTCAGCCTCCTACTTACATGTACGGAGAGGATACCAGCATACAAGGGACCTCAGCCTCCTACTCACATGTACGGAGAGGGTACCAGCATACGAGGGACCTCAGCCTCCTACTCACATGTAGGGAGAGGGTACCAGTATATG
>CM070037.1:127748903-127759764 GCA_036250615.1 Ptychadena robeensis | reverse complement strand
CTATCAGGGAGGACCCGGCACTACATAGTTGGTAGATCTAATGGAAATTGTATGGATTGAGCTAAAGGTGTATGGGGGGCTTTACTCTCCAAGCACTCCATCTGGAAACATGATGACAACTGATTATCTATCAACAAATGGAGCAAAACAAGACTTTATAAATCTATGTCTACTGGAATAATTATCGCGGTCCACCCATTATAATTTGTAATTTGCTAATTGATCCCTCGAGTACAAGGGGGGGGGGGGGGGTACAACTATTTACACGACCAATAAGGTGGCCTCAAAGTCCCTACATCCTGGCCTAATGCCTGCCATACACCCACAGACGGGTGCAGACAGACCAGTCCCGATATGCACTGGAATGCAAAGATGATGACGTCATCACGTTTGCACCCCGGTGCATTATGGGGCCCCTTCAGTCAGCCGGCACCCTTTGTGTGCCGGCCATTAGCTTCAATGAAGACGCCAGATTTTCTGTTCAATCAACTTAAAAAGATCAATTTTTGGGGTCAGGGAAATCGGTGATTGATTGCGCATGTAAAATTATTCGCAAAATATTTAAATATCACCGCTCAGCACTAGAAGAGGAGAAAACGTACCTGGATTGTCACTGAAAGCAGCAGCACCGTCCCTGAGATCCAGGTCAGCGCGCCGCCCGTCATTGCTGAACCCACAGAGGAAGGTAAGTCAGTGGTTGGTGGTCACACCATAGTCACTGGATAATGGACGCGCCGACCAATCCCAGGAGCCGGGACAGTGATACGTGATATCGGCGGAGCTCTCCCCCTCCAGCTGAGGAACTTTTACCGAAATTCAAGTCACAGATCTCAGAGACGAGAACATAAAAGGAAACAATTGTCATTTACAAAAGAGAAAAGCGAGGCTGGGCCTCCACGGGGACAGGAGGGTCCGGACAGAACGCCACGGGGGACAGAGAGATTCCCAGCGCCCGCACAATGGACGCCACATAAAGGAGCGAATATGAGAATATGACATGAGGGGCAGGTATGACACCCGGGCCTCCTCAGCCTCGGCCTCCTCAGCCTCACAGGAGACCTCCACCCTCTGCTTCCCACTCAGAGATCTTTACAGAAAAGACAAATGTAATATATAAAGTTTCGGCGAAGCAGCGGCCGGCTCTCCCGCCATTGTCATATCATCATCTTTCCATAATTAGAGCTTTATACTTTACTAAGTGGCTGCTTGGTGGACTACAGCTGCCTTGCCATTCTGAAGACCAGGGCCGTTTCTCTCCCTATATGGAGTATGTGTGGGCATAGGCCCCTGGAGTGCCCCGATGCCCCCGCATAGCACCCTCATCTCAACAACTCAGCTGGCCGAATGAGAGAGCACCAACCCCCCGCGCGCTCAACAATTCATCATCAGGGGGCCCAGTGCTTGGTGGACTACAGCTGCCTTCCCATTCTGAAGACCAGGGCAGTTTCTATGTGGAGTATGTGGGGGCATAGAGCCCCTGGAGAACCCCGATGCCCCCGCATAGCACCCTCATCTCAACAACACAGTCCAAGTTGACCGGCCGGACAATAGCACACTTCCACATGTCCATCATGTCCCCCGGGGTTTCTGGTGGCGTCATAGTGATGACCAGGTCCCATGTCCACCTGTTTGCTGGAAGATTCGAATTCCCCGCCTGTTCACTGGGAATTTGAATAGAAAAAAATGGATTTTTGGCATCACTGGCGTCACTTCCGGTACCTGGAACACACAGCTCCCGGTTTCGATATCCGGACGTGACGTCACTTCTGGTTTAAGCCGGTTTTCTATCACTAGAGTCCGGCTTCTCTCTGCGGTTTCTGGTGAAGGAATTTTTCCACTGGCCGGATGGTTCTGCTCCTGATCCGGCCAGCAGTGACCAGGGCAGGTGGAACCTTGTCTTGCCGACAGTTCGGCCATCGCTTGTCATAGTGTAGACCTAGCCTTATGGTGATCGAACAAGTAACGACAGGTCGAATCCCTATTCAATCAACATTTTTGTGGGGTGGGGATTGATCTTTCCAGGTGGGCTGTGTTCTATTTCTGAACTATAGATCCTGTGAACACACACGGCAATCCCAGTTTACATGGGCCCTAGAAAGGTTGGTGATCCCTACTAGAGTTAATTGCAAAGCCCCTGAACATGGTATCATCACCAAACGTGCTGGAGATGTAGACGCCCCGGCACGACACCCACATCCAACCCAGCGATTTCCCATTGAATTGTGACGATCCGATTTTACACCAAACAAAGACCCGGGCGGTGTGAGAATCCTCGTGTGTGTTTAACGACCACGCCGCAAACAATCGGCGAGGCATGTGTGGGGGGAGTTCTGGAATCTAGAACAAGGAAATGGCCATGTGTTTATAATTCTCAGCCCCAAACAAAACTATACAAACGTGACCAATTTACAATCGATGTTTCCTGTTCTGAAGGGAGAAGCCTCGATCCGCTGTGCCACATTTCCATTCCAGGTAACACGATTAAAGCAATCCGCGAAGAACCAAAACACAATGACACCGGTTCAATGAATGAAGTGAGGGGCCAGCAGGGGCGTTAGCTAGAAATCACTGGCCCCAAACATTTTTTATGGCCCCCCCTGTGACCTGCCACTCCTATAGGCTAGAATTAGCCAGTGAGGCCCCCGAAGGTTGCTAGGAGAGCCACCCATATAAGGGGAAACAGAGCCCACCTTTATAGATAGTTCCTTACATTCGGGACAGCAGATGGCATCTCTAAGGAAGTGAGGGACAGCCATGGCAGCAGTGATGTATGTTATGGGAATGAGGACAGACATTACAGCAGTAATCTCTATGTGAATGAGGGCCGATCATGACAGCAGTATATTCTCTATGTGAAGATGGACAGACATGACAGCAGTATATCTCATGTGAATGAGAGGCAGACATGAAAGCAGTATATCTCTATTCTTAATGAAAGGGCAGACATTTGACGCAGTATATCTCTATGTGAATGCAGGGCAGACATGGAAGCAGTATATCTCTATGTGAATGAAGGGAAGACATTGAAGCAGTATATCCCTATGTGAATGAAGGGCAGACATGACAGCAATATATCTATATGTGAATGAAGGGCAGACTGACAGCAGTATATCTCTATCTGAATGAAGGACAGACATGGAAGCAGTAATCTCTATGTGAATGAAGAGCAGAACATGATAGCAGTATCTCTCTATGGGAATGAAGGACCAGGACATGACAGAGTATATCTCTATGTGAATGAGGGACAGGACATGACGAAGTATATCTCTATGTGAATGACGGGCAGACATGAACAGCAGCTATATACTCTATGGAATGAAGGGCAGGACATTGACAGCAGTAATCTCTATGTGAAAATGAAGGCAGACAGGACAGCCGTATATCATCTATGTGAACTGAAGGGCAGACATGACAGCAGTAATCTCTAGGTGAATGAAGGGCAGGACATGGCAGACAGCTTATAATTCTATGTGAATGAAGGCATGCAGACATGGAGCAGTATATCCTATGTGAATGAAGGGTAGACATGACAGCAGTATATCTATAGTGAATGAAGGACCAGACATGGAAGCCAGGGATATCTCTTATGTGAATGAGGCAGACATGACAGCAGTATATCTCTATGTGAATGAAGGGCAGACATGACAGCGTATATCTCTATGTGATATGAGGACAGACATGACAGCACGATATCTCTATGTGAATGAAGGGCAAGACATGACAGCAATAGTCTCTATGTGAAGAAGGGCAGACATGACAGAGATATCTCTATGTGAATTAAAGCAGATCCTGGCAGCAAGCAGTATATCTCTATGTGAATGAAGGGTCAGCAGGCAGCAGTATATCTCATGCTGAAGAAGGCCGACATGACAGCAGGAATCTCTATGTGAATGAAAGGGTGACTGACAGCAGTATATCTCTAGGGAATGAAGGGTGACATGACAGCAGATATCTCTAGGGAATGAAGGACAAATGACAGCAGTATATCTCTATGTGAATGAAGGGCAGAAATGAAGGCAGATTATATCTTGATGTGGAATGAAGGGCACGACATAACCAGCAGTAGATCTCTATGGGAAGGAGGGAATACAGACAGCGTATATATCTATGTGAATGAAGGGTAGCATTGACAGCAGTTATCATCTTGGAGTGAAGGGAAGACATAACAGCAGTATATCTCTAGTGGAGAATGAGGGAAATACATGACCGCAGTATATCTCTATGGACATGAAGGGAGACATGGACAGCAGTATATCTCTAGGTGAATGAAGGACAGACATGACAGCAGTAATCTCTATGTGAATGAGGCCAGAATGACAGAATGTAGAGGATATGTGAATGAAGGGCAAAAAATGACAGCAGTATATCTCTATGTGATGAAGGGAGACATGACAGCCAGTTATATCTTATGTGAATGGAAGGGCACGACATGCAGCAGTATATCTCTATGTGAATGGAAGGAGCAGACATGACAGCAGATATCTCTATGGGAAATGAGGGTATAGAAATCGACAGCAGTATATCTCTAGGTGACTGAAGGCAGGACATGACAGCAGTATATTCTCTATGTGAATGAAGGGAGACATGACAGCAGTATATCTCTATGTTGAATGGAAGGGCAGACCATAAAACAGCAGTATATCTCTATGTGAGATGAAGGGTAGACATGACAGCAGTATATCGATATGTGAATGAAGGGGAGACATGACAGAGTAATCTCTAGGTGAATGAAGGGACCGACATGACAGCGTATATATCTATGTGAAGAAGGGCAGACAGGACAGCAGTTATATGTCTATGTGAATGAAGGGCCAACAGGACAGCAGTCTATCTCATGTGAATGCAGGCAGACATGACGCAGTTATATATCTATGTGGAGATGAGGGCCAGACATGACAGCAGTATAACTATATGTGAATGAAGGGCAGACATGACAGCGTATATCTCTATGGTATGAAGAGCAGGACATGACAGCAGATATCTCTATGGGATGAAGGTGACATGGACAGCAGTATATCTCTAGGTGAATGAAGGACAGACATGACAGCAGTATATCTCTATGTGAATGAAGGACGACATGACAGCAGTATATCTCTATGTGAATGAAAGGCAGACATGACAGCAGTAATCTCTATGTGAATGAAGGACAGACATGAAGCAGTATATCTCTATGTGACTGAAGGGCGACATGACAGCAATATATCTCTTATGTGAATGAAGGGCAGACATGACAGCAGTTATATCTCCATTGAATGAAGGACAGACATGGAAGCGTATATCTATATGTGGAATGAAAAGAGCAGACATGATAGCAGTTATATCTCTTGTGAATGAGGACAGACATGACCGCAGTATATCTCTATGTGAATGGGGACAGACAGACAGCAGTATATCTCTATGTGTGAATGAAGGGCAGACATGACAGCAGTTACTCTATGTGAATGAAGGGCAGAACATGAACAGCAGTAGTATATCTCTCTGTGGAATGAAGGGGCAGACATGAAAGCAGTATATCTCTATGTGAATGAAGGCAGACATGACGACAGTATATCTCTATGTGAATGAAGGCAGACATGGCAGAAGTATAATCTCTAGTGAATGAGAGGGCAGGACATGAAGCAGTAGTTTTTCTTATGTGTGGAATTGAAGGGCAGACATGACAGCAGTAAATCTCTATGTGAATGAAGGGCAGCATGACAGCAGTATATCTCTATGTGAATGAGGACAGAAATGACAGCCAGGATATCTCTATGTGTATGAAGGGAAGACATGACAGCAATATACTCTATGTGATGAAGGGCAGACATGACAGCATGTAGATCTCTATGTGAATGAAGGGCAGACATGACAGCAGTTATCTCTATGTGAATGAAGGGCAGACATGGCAAGCAGTATCTCTATGTGAATGAAGGGAAGACATGACCAGCAGTTTATATCTCTATGTGAATGAAGGGAGACATGACAGCAGTATATCTCTATGTGAATGAAAAGGTAGCATGACAGCAGTAGATCTCTATGTGAATGAAAGGTAGACCTGCAGCAGTATATTCTATGTGAAGAAGGGCAGACATGAAAGCAGTATATCTCATGGTGAATGAAAGGTAGACATGACAGCAGTATATCTTCTATGGGAATGAAAGGGTAGACATGGACAGCAGTATACTTCTAGAGTGAATGAAGGACAGGACATGACAGTCGGATATCTCTATGGATGGAAGGGCAGACATGACACAGTATATCTCTATGTGAATGAAGGGCAGACATAACAGCAGTATATCTCTATATGGGAATGAGTGGACATACTGACAGCAGTATATCCTATGTGAATGAAGGTAGTAGGAAATGACAGCAGTATATCTCTATGGGAATGAAGGGCAGACAAACAGCAAGTATATCTATAGGAATAGGGACATACATGACAGCAGTAGATTCTATGTGAATGAAGGGTAGACATGACAGCCGTATATCTCTATGTGAATGAAGGGCCGGACATACACAGCAGTATATCTCTATGGGAATGAGGGACCATAATGACAGCAAGATCTCTATGTGAATGAAGGGGAGACATGACAGCAGTCATATATCTCTGGTGAATGAAGGACAGACATGACAGCAGTATATCTCTAGTGGTGAATGAAGGGCAGACATGAAGCAGTATATCTCTAGGTGAATGAAGGAACAGACATGACAGCAGTATATCTCTATGTGAATAAGGCAGACATGACAGCAGAGATCTATATGTGAATGAGGGCACAGGAATGACAGCAGGATATCTCTAGTGATATGAAGGGTAGACATGACAGCAGTATATCTCTAGGTGAATGAAGGACAGACATGACAGCAGTATATCTCATGTGGAGGAAGGGCAGACATGACAGCAGTCTATGGTCTATGTGAATGAAGGGCCACAAAACTGACAGCAGTATCTCTCTATGTGAAGTGAAGGGCAGACAGACAGCAGGATATCGGCTATGTGAATGAAGGGCCAGACATGACAGCAGTATATCTCTATGGGATGAAGGGTAGACATGACAGCAGTATATCTCTAGGTGGAATTGAAGGACAGAATGGACAGCAGTATATTCTCTATGTGAATGAAGGGACAGGACATGACAGCAGTAATATCTCTCTGGAATGAAAAGGCAGACATGACAGCAGTTATCTCTATGTTGAATGAAGAGAGGACATGACAGCAGTATATATCTATGTGAGAAGGGCAGACATGACAGCAGTATATGTATATGTGAATGAAGGGCAGACATGACAGCAGTATATCTCTGAGTCGAATGAAGGGCCAGACATGACAGCAGTATATCTCTATGTGAATGAAGAGCAGACATGACAGCAGTTTATGTTATGTGAATGAAGAAAGCAGGGACATGAAGCAGTATATCTTATGTGAATGAAGAGCAGACATGACAGCCGTAGATCTCTATGTGAATAAAGGGCAACATGACAGCAGTATATGTCTATGTGAATGAAGGGCAGACATGACAGCAGTATTAATCTCTATGTGAATGAAGGGCAAGACATGACAGCCAGTATATGTCTATGTGAAGAAGAGCAGACAGGACAGCAGATATCGCTATGTGATGAAGGGTAGAAAATGACGCAGTATATCTCTATGTGAATGAAGGGCAGACATGACAGCCGTTTATATCTCTATGTGAATGAAGGGCAGACATGACAGCCCAGTATACTCTATTGTGAATGAAGCAGCAGGACATGACAGCAGTATATCTCTATGTGAATGAGTGATGGGGCGGAGAGTAAAGGAAGTGGTGGGCCCCCCAAGCGTTGCTATGGAAGCTATGGTGGTTCCTACGCCACTGATGCCAGGAAATTATTGTAATAGCCAGGGGTCACCTACTTATTCGTGACCCCCCTCAGGTGAGACCAGGGGCGGGTGTGGTTCCATAATATATGTATCGTTCTATATCTGTTATTAATTTCACCAGGTGTGCACATAGGGTTCCTCAGGTTTTTCTTGGGGTGGTACCCACCCCAGGGGCCAAAAACGAGTCTCTGCGTACCGGGCATTATTGTTACACAGCTCATATGTGTACTAACAACTGGAGGCGCTCCGTGTCTGGGCGGTCCGCACAGCTCCAGGAACATGTATACAATTTCAGCTGTAAACCGTTTTAAAGCGTTATAAAAATCCGCACCGAACCCACCATCTCACCGGACCTGACCCACAACCACAACTTCCGACCATTCCATCACCTTCCCTCCACACTGGCACCAGCCCATCATACATCCAACCCACCACCCGACCCACATCTCCCACGATCTGGACCCAAAACCACAAACTCATACCAAATTTCCATCACATTCCCCTCCACACTGGCACCAGCACCATCATACACCACCACCACCAACCCAACCATCTCCCCGGACCGACCCACAACCAACTACTATTAACACATCCACCCTTATACACCCTTACCCACTGTACCAGGCATGGCACCCTCCTAGAGTAGTGTTAGGGATAGAGATGGGTCGAATTTTTCGACGTGCTAACTTGTGAGCGTATGCAAAGCCCCTGCGCATGGTATCATCACAAACATTGTGCCGATGTAGAGAAGGGTGGGGGGGACATTGAGAAAAAAAGTTGTGCTCTAGCACATGTCGTTTCTGCCATAAAATTAAGTTCAAAGTAAAAAGTCGAAATTCAGATTTTCAAAAATTTTGACGTGATTTTGAACTTAATTTGTGCAAAAAAAAAACCTCTTGGGTAGAGCACATACTTTCTTTTTGGAGGTACCCCCAACCCTTATCTACATCTCCAGCAAGTCCCCAACCTTCTACACATCCAGCAATGTCCCCCCAACCCTCTCTACATCTCCAGCAATGTCACCAACCCTTCTCTACAATCTCAGCAAGGTCCCCCCAACCTCTCTACATCTCTGTCAGGCAAGTCCCCAACCCTTCTACATCTCCAGCAAATGTCCCCAAACCCTCTTACATCTCCAGCAATGTCCCACCAACCCTTCCTACATTCTCCCGCAATGTCTCCCAACCCTTCTCTACATCTCCAGCAATGTCACCCCAACCTTGCTCTAAACCCTCCCAGCAATGTCCCCCAACCCTTCTTACATTCCAGCAATGTCCCCCCAAACCTTCTTTACATCTCCAGGCAATGTCCCCCCAACCTTCTTTACATCTCCAGCAATGTTCCCCAAACCCTTCCTACATCTCCAGCAATGTCCACACAACCCTTCTCTACATCTCCAGCATGTTCCCCCAACATTCTCTTCATCTCCAGCAAGGCCCCCCCAACCCTTCTCTAAATCTCCAGGCAATGTTCCCCCCAACCTTCCTACATCTCAGCAGTGTCCCGAACCTCTCTACATCTCAAGCAATGCCCCCAACCCTTCTCTACATCTCAGCGTGTCCCGAAAACCTTCTCGACATCTCCAGAATGTCCCCCCACCCTTCTCTACATCTCCAGTAATGTGTACCCAAACCCTTCTCTACATCTCCAGCAATGTCCCCCCAACCCTTCGCACAATCTCCAGCCAATGTCCCTCAAACATCTCTACATCTCCAGCAATGTCCCACCAACCCTTATATACATCTCCAGCAAGGTCACCCCAACCCCCTTCTTCTACATCTCCAGCAATGTCCCCCAACCCTTATTACATCTCCCGCAATGTCCCCAACCCTCTCTTACATCTCAAGCAAAATTGCACCCCAATCCCTTATCTACATCTCCAGCAAATGTTACCCCCCACCAACCCTCTCTAACATCTCCAGCAATGTCCCCCCAAACCTTCTCTACATCTCAAGCAAATGTCCCCCCAAACCCTGCTCTAGAAACATCTCCAGCAATGTCCCACCAACCTTCTTAACATCTCCAGCAATGTCCCCCCCAAACCCCTTATTACTCTCAGCAATGTCCCCAGTAACCCTTCTCTACATCTCCAGCAAGGTCCCCCAAACCCTTCGCTTAATCTCCAGGCAATGTCCCCACACCAAACCCTTCTCTACATCTCCAGCAATGTCCCCCCCAACCTTCTCTACAACTCCAGCAGTGTCCCCGAACCCTTCTCTAACCATCTCAGCAAGGTCCCCCAACCCTTATTACAATCTCCAGCAGTGTACCCCCAACCATTCTCTAACTCTCCAGCAAGGTCCCCCCAAACCCTTCTCTCATCTCCAGCCAGGTCCCCGAACCTTCTCGAATCTCCAGTAGTAATGTTCCCAAACCTTTCTTACATTCCAGCAACGTCCCCCCAAATCGTCTCTACATTCTCCAGCAAGTCCCCCCAAACCCTCTTTACTCTCCAGCAATTGTCCCCCCAACCCTTCTATACATCTCCTTACAATGTCCCCCCAACCATTCTATACATCTCCAGCAGGTCCCCCCAACCCTTCTCTACATCTCCAGCAAATGTCCCACCAAACCTTCTCTACATCTCCAGCAATGTCCCCCCAACACCATATCTACATCTCCAGCAATGACCCCCAACCCTTCTCTTCATCTCCAGCAATGTCCCTCCAACCCATCTCTTACATCCCCAGCAATTTGTCCCCAACCCTTCTCTACATCTCCAGGCAATGTCCCCCCACCCTTCTCTACTCTCCAAGCAAGTCCCCCCAACCCTTCTCTACATCTCCACGCAAGGTCCCCCCAACCCTTCTCTACATCTCGCAGCAATGTCACCCCCAACCCTTCTCTACATCCCAGCAATGTCCCCCCACCCTCTTACATCTCAGCAATGTCCCCCAACCCTTCTCTACATCTCCAGCAATGTCCCCCCAACCCTTCTCTACATCTCCAGCAATGTCCCCCCACCCTTCTCTACATCTCCAGCAATGTCCCCCAACCCTTTCTCTACCATCTCAGCCATGTCCC
>CM070037.1:127698119-127708798 GCA_036250615.1 Ptychadena robeensis | reverse complement strand
TCATATTACATGGTTTTGGTAGAATAAAAGTTGATTGTACAGAAATTGCATGGTAATTGTTCCCACTTAGGTGATTAATCACCTTGTGCTCGCAGTTTTCAATCGCCTGTTGAATCGCTGTCAATCGCCCACACTATTTTGAATGGGCCCATTGATAAGATCGCATGTGTTTGTTTTTTTTACTGATCGCTCCCATAGACATGAATGGATGATCGCCGGCGGGCGATCGTCCATTCATGTCTAAGGGAGCGATCAAAGAAAAAAAAAACTCATGCTACAGAGCAGACTTCAGTGTCTTTTCTTCCTCACACAGAGCACAGAGAGGGAAGGGAGGGGGAGCACGGGGGAATCTGCACTCTGGTCTCCCTGTCCCTTCTCTGCTGCCTGCGAGTGCAGCTCTCCCCCACACACACTCTGCATTGGCTTTATCTGCGGGGCTCTGCAAATATATCCAATACAGTTCAGCTCCCCACAGCTCTCCTCGCAGATGGAGATCACACAGCTGTCACAGGCTCCCCCCAATTTTGGAGGTGAAAAAGTGCATCTTATGGTCCGAAAAATACGGTAAATATAAATGTAATTCTATTTCAGGAGAAGACTCCCTCCCAGCTGCTTATACTTGACAGAGGGTTTGATCCGGTCTCTACGGTTCTGCACGAACTCACTTTCCAGGCCATGATTTATGACCTACTGCCCATCGAAAATGATGTTTACAAGTAAGTGTATTTTATTACGTTTAATGTATATTTCTGACTTTAAGACGCACCCAGTTTTTAGAGCAGGGAAACCAGAAAAAAATATATAAAATATTTGAAGTGTTCAAGTGAATTAGATTAATTCTATGAATCAAATCCATGCAATACCAACTTTCTGCCACTAGATGTCACTAGCAGCAGCACCCCACGGCACTCACGTCATCTTCCTCACTGATCAGGAGGAGGGTGGCCACGGGGGGAGGGCGCGGTTCTCCCTTTCTGGCTGTGACAGTGGAAGCTTCAGAGTAGCTCCCACAGACACGGAGAGAGGGATAGATGGCAGTTCATCTATCTCTCTCTTCATTGCTTATATCAGCAGGGCTCTGGCATAAGCAATAATATAGTTCAAATGTGAGATCCGGACGTGAGCGGATCTCTCATCTGACAGCTCCCCTGCTAATCTCCTTGCCGGGGAAGCCAAGCCGAGTGGCCGCAGGGGTCTCACATGCGGACCATAAGACACAGCCACTTCTCCCCTGATTTCTGGGGGGGAAAGTGCGTCTTATAGTCTGAAAAATAGAATTCTTTGCTATACACCTTGCTGCATGCACGTGCTTTTGTATCTAGGTTTTATTTGGCCATTTAAAGTGGAGCCAAAGCTGGACATTCACGACTCTACGATAGATTTGAGCGCCGTGCACGTTCATGGCGCTCAATTGTGCTCACATCTGTAAAAAAAATAGAGCCGCCCAGACTTTCTTCAAGTGGGGTCAATCGATCCTGCTCGGTCGAACAGGGAACCAACATGTTGGTAAACCCTGTTCGATCGAGGAAGCTGGAGTGCAGCATGTTGACATCATCGCGCTGCGCTCTAACGGCCCCTTGATTATAAGGGCATCGAGCTGTGTATGCCTCGCTTAGATCGAGGGATTTGGAAACAGACCATTGCTTATTGGTTAGATGTGGCTTCGGGGCCTGAGCTGTATACTTGGCAGCTCCAATAGGGTTGATGTCACCTGATGTGGGGAACCAATGGTATCGCTCCATTGTGGAATATGCAGCACGCTAAATGCATTGTAGCTACAGGTGATGGTGGATGACGACACATTACATAAGAGAAGTTCCTGCAGGTGTACTACAGGAGGTTATCAGTCAGTAAAGGCAGATGTACTACAGGAGGTTATCAGTCAGTGCCATCCCACCCTGCGCGGCTCAATGCACCGGAACTTTCATGTGAAGGATAAAGTGAAAAAAACCCCGGGACCAGGGAAAAGAACTCGAGTCTTAGAGCATCCTCTTCATAAACGGAACGGCAACGCCCCCATTATCTATGTCATTCCCGAAACACTCACCACTTTCCACGCAGATGTAACAAGAGAAGGGCGGCGATATTATCCAGAGTTATCAGCTCGTTATTCAGCAGAACGGCAGCAGAAACCCGCAGTGCTCCTTCACCTTCTTGCCCCTCGGCGGTCCGTCCCCAGCGACATACTGAAAACACACAACCCGACGTAAAGGCCAAACTATCATTAATATCATCAAAACTTAGATTAGTACATTGCCCACAAAAAATATAGGAACTAAGAAATACGAGCGGATCCTAGCTGTGATGAAAGAAATGCTCTTATGAAATACATTGCCTTTTCATGTGCCAGAGGGGCTGAGGCGTAGCACCACATGGGAGGTATGGGAGGCGTCGCCACATGGAGGTCTGGAGGCGTCGCAAATGGAGGTTGGAGGCGTCGCCCCATGGAGGTATGGAGGGTCGACCCATGGAGGTCTGAGGCGTCGCCCATGGAGTCTGGAGGAGTCGCCCATGGAGGTCTGGAGGGATGTCGCCCATGGAGGTCTGGTTTGGGGTCACACTCAGAATTATTAAAGTGGAAAAAAAACCCTCCAGGCCGATCCAACTTGATTGTAATGTTCCTGCACCAAGTCACAATGAGGTCAGGGGAGAGACAGGGGCCAGGACATCAAGAGACGTGGAAGGAAGGCCCACAACCCTAGCATCAGGAATGCACCGTGGTCTCCTCATCCACCACCACAACTGTCCAGGGGGGGGGGATAGTCCAGGTGTGGGAGGAGATTCCTCAGGAGGAAATATAACCACCTCATACAGGGCATGCGCCAAGGCATTGTAGGGAGGTCACTACAGCACCTGGAGGCCCACACACACTATGAGCCTCTTGTGAATTGGTCCTGTAGGACCGACCCCAAAGCCAGACCTCCAGGGGGTGAACCCACAGAACCTCCAGGGGTGACCCACAGACCTTCCATGGGGTGACCCCACACCCAGACCTCCATGGGGGGTGGACCCCCAGACTCCATGGGGGTGGACCCCAGATCCTCCATGGTGACACATGGATCCCAGTGGGAGGTCGGTGTGAGGTTGGGGGTCAGCCACATGCAGTGATGATAAAGAAACAAAGATTTTCATAAGACGACTCCATTCATTCAGGTCCAGTATCCGCTCGGATTTTCCCGTGTTCCCGCTTTGGAGCCGGGTATAGATAGATGATCAGTATGTACGCAGACTACCTGTTCACTTTACAGAGCTTATCCAAGATTCCTTTGAAACTTCTGATGAATGCAATCCTACGCAGGACCTATCGAGTGTAATGTTGCTGCAGAGAACAAACAGATCATAAAAAATGATGACAGTGACCCGACACAACGAGGAGGAAATCATTCGGGGAACGTGCGGAGTCCCCGGGCCAGGACGCGCTGAAGAACGCCTCTCACCGTGCTGCATCTGATTTCTGAGGTATGTGCCGGAATTTTCTCATCAGATTGGACAGATTGCTATGGAAAGTGCAGAAACCAGAACTGTGGGCGATGTTTACATATCGAATCCTCAACATGTTCCTAGTTCTTATATAAACTCTGGAGTGTGTCCTTTCCAGGAAAATTACACCCAGAATGATCCAAATTATTAAAGCCGTTGTAAAACTCAAAATAAAAACACACCACATACAAACAGGACACAAAGACTCACCTGTCAGCCAAATTCAGATCATGGAAAACTGCCTGCCTACACAAAAAAAAAACCCCCAACTATACTCACTTCAATTGCTTTGCAGTTGTCTCAACTGGAGAATGCAGACTTCGCCCCCCACACGGCCCCCCCCCTCTTCACTCCTCTCCCGTTCTTCTCTAGCTGCAGAACTAGTAGTGGGTGTGTGTGTGAAGAGGGGGATCAAGCTGTGACAATTTCATACCTGGGAGAGATGTCCACACACACTTTGGCTGCTTTAGGCCACACGACATAATGCAGGGGGAGGGAGAACTCATAACAAAGCTCCCCTCCTGCTGGCAGAAAAATATATATTATTTTTTACACTTAAGGATTGTCAGTAATACGTGCTCTGAGTCGAGCTGCAGCTGATAATGCTGAGTGACTCCCAGGTTGGTAGGTCGCTTTAATTACCATCGGAAACCCTGGAGTGCCTGTGTCTTATGGTCTGAATGAGCAACCCCCACACACCACTGGGCCACCGGTGGTCCCAACACCGTGGCTTCCTGGCCGGTGCCGGCCCTCCCAGGAGTTCCATCTGAAACTGGATTATTGCTTATGCAACAGAGCCCAGAGCCTGCTGGTATAAAGACAATGAAGAGAGAGATAGGCTAAACTTGCTTATATCTATCCCGCTTATACTGCGTGGAAACTCAATCTACTCTGCAGCCTCCAACGGACACAGGCAGAAGGGGAGGACTGGCAGCCCGGCTCCCCCCCTCCTGATCAGTGAGGAGAAGACGTTGTGATGAGGGTGTACGGCTGCAGTGACACTAATAGGCTGAATTTGGGATTGCATTAGTGACTTCATTGAATTAAACCCAATGAGTGAAAATATAATTACCATTTTTCCTGGTTTTCATGCCCTAAAAAACTATACGAAAAATCGTATGCTATTGTTGACCTATACCCATAAATAGATCGGTCGGTTTTTCCTTCTGTTTCCACAGCATTAACAAATGACTTGTCGCTCCTGAAGTGGAAGTGAAACGCGTCAAATATGATGAACAAGTGGAGAATGTGAACAAGTTAAAGTTGTCTCTGAATGGTTAGAACTGTGTCATTCAAGTTGACAAACTAAACTTGAATACATTGACACTCGTTCGTTATAGTACGAAGAACACACAGAAACCCGGGTGTAAAAGTCCAGTGTGGTCATTCCCGGATTAATGGACGGGCCATCATGGGGAAATTAGATGACCGACAGAGACAGACAGCGACCACACCACACAGAGAAGGACAGACGAGGACCACACAACTAGAGAGAGAGATACACAGAGACACACACACACATGAGAGAGAGAGAACACAGAGACACACACACACAGCAGAGAGGAGAGGACAGAAGAGACACCACACACACACAAGGCTGCGAGAGACACAGGAAACACACAACACAGAGAGAGAGACACAGAGACATCAGCACACACAGAGGAGAGACACAGAGAACACACACACAAGGACGATAATGATACACAGATACCACACACACAACAAGAGAGAGACGACCGGAGAGCACACACACACATAGAGAGACATACAGATACACAACGAAATCCCGATAGGAGAGAGACAGCAGGACACCACACAACACAGAGAGAGAGACACATATACCCACACAACAGATAGATCAAGAGACATGAGACACACAGAGGTAGAGAGATACAGATACACACAGAGAGGAGAGGTAAAAAAAAACAGTAGACACACAGAGAGAGAAGACGAGACACACAGAGAGAGAGATACAGAGACACACAAGCGAAGAGACAGAGATCAAAGAGAGAGAGAACAGAGACACAGACTAGAGACGACCACCGGAGACAAACAGAGGAGAAGCAGAGGGACAGACACAGAGAGAGGAGACACCCATAGAGAGAGACACACAGGAGAGATGAGACAGAGGACACACAGATGAAGACACACAGGTCAGTAAAACCGACAGATAGAGAGACAGAGACCACACGACGGACGAGAGAGCGACACAGAGAGAGAAGACCAGAGGACCACGAGAGAGGACAGAGACACACAGACTAGGAGACAGAACACACATGTAGAGAGACAGAGGGCACATCAGATGATAACAGATACAACACACACACACACATCAACAGAGTAGAAATACACACACAACCAGTACACAACACACAACAGTAGAGAACATTAGACACACCACACACACAGAGACACACACACAACACACACATAGACACCAAACACAAGACATACAACACACAAACAGGAGAATCACACACACCACCACACACTAGAGACACACACCACACACACACACAACATAGTATTAGACAGATACACAACATAGAGACTAGTAAATACAGCAGACACCAGAGAGAGAAGACACATCCGAGAGAGTGACATACAGAGACTACACTAGGGAGACAGAACATAGAGCACCACAAAGTATCACTAACACACCAACACTAGAGATTAGACAGACAGATACACACATAGGGAGACAGATACACACATAGATACATACAGAACACATAGAGACACACATATAAATACATACAAATATATACAGTAGATAAATACAGTAGACACACATATACAGACATTATACACATCATATATACAGATACTAACACACATATATATAAATACACACATATATATACAGAAATATACAACAACATATAAAAACAATACATATAATAATAATTACAACCCTTTACTAGATCATGGCTCTTGGATACCCGCTGGGGTCCCCATCCCCATGTTGGACACTGTTCAGTTGAGCTTTTCGAGCAGGATCAACCAAAAAGAGCCTGGGAGGGCCCGAATCTTCGAAACAGATTTGCGCACAATCATGCGCGGTTGAATGGCGCTTACGATCTATTGCAAAATCGAGAGCCGTGTGACGCCCAGCATTAGTTAGAAAACATGAACATACTAGATATGGTAACTACTTTTGTTATCGACTTCCTAGCTGTCACACCATCTCCAGTGAGATTACCTTGCCGTCTGACGCTTGTTTGCTCGAAGAAATTTCTTAAACAAGTTTCGGACTCTCGTCTGCGAACTTTGAGAGAGAAACGCAATATTGAAAATCTTCCCGTAAACGCCCCCCCCATATCCCTTTAGATCAATCCATCTACAATTGTCCCATTAGATCTTCCAACAACGATGTGTAGTACCCGGGTCCTCCCGGATAGACATTACACACCAGTTGATTGAAGGTAACAGTAATCCACTGATACTGTAGTGCTGGGCCCTCCCTCGAAGAATACCATGAGGATGGAAGGTGTTAATCACTGCTATGGAAATGCCGGGTCCTCCCTATAGCAAACACACCGTGATTGGAAGGGCTATATCAACCCCTGCTATGTAGAGTGCTGGGTCCTCTCGGAGAGAATACATACGTGAATTGGAAGTTATATATAACTCCGCTATGTAGTGCCGGGGCCTTCCCATTGATCGAACTACATAGTGATTGAAGGTAACCTATCACGGCAGTCGTGCGCGTCCCTCCCTGATAGAAAACATAGTGATTGGAATGGATATGATCACTGCTATGTAGTGCGGGCCTCCCTGATCGAATAACAGTGATTGGGAAGGTATATATCACCTGCTATGTAGTGCCGGGCCCTCCTCCTGAAGAATAACCATAGTCCCGCCACCCTCTGCGAAGGTATATACACTGCATGTCGTTCCGGGCTCTCCCTGATAGAAACACTGTGATTGTGTAAGGTTATATCACTGCTATGTAGTGCCGGTCCTCCTGATAGAATACATAGTGATGGAAGGAGTATATCATGCTATGTAGTGCTCGGTTCACCCTGATAGAATATCATAGTGATTGGAAGTATATATCACTGCTATGTAGTGCCGGGCTCCCTGATATGCGATACATAGTGATTGGAAGGGATATACATGCAGTATCTGGGTCCCCTGTCGAATACTGGATTGTGAGGTAATATCATGCGATGTAGTGCGGGTCTCTCTGGATAGAATGCATAGTGATTGGAAGGTACGATATCACTGCTATGTAGTGCCGGGGTCTCCTGATAGAATACATAGGATTGGCAAGGTATTATTCACTGCTATGTAGTGCTGGGTCCCCGATAGAAAATACATAGGGATTGGAAAGGTATATATCACATGCTATGTGTGCCGGGGTCCCCCTGATGATACATCGTGATTGGAAGTTAGAAAGCTCTCATATTACATGGTTTGGAGAAGAAAAGTGTGATTGTACAGAAATTGTAGTGGAAGGATGTAAGGGTGTATGGGGGGCTTAACGTAGAGAAGTCCAATGATTAACAGCTTCACTTTGACTTCGCATATCTTGGCACGAATAACGAAGCACTCACACCCCCACAACAAATAGGGGGGGTGTTACACACTAAGACAGCCTTCGATCTCCCCACGCTGCTCCTACCTCCAGCAATACGCGTAGCGGGGGGGGGGCTGGACAATCCACCCAGGAACGGACTTCTTCCATCGGAACTGCATTGAAGTAGATGGGAGATGGACTCGCACCACCAGCTCGCACACAGCGAGCCGGACGCACTTGTGTTATCAGTCCGTGTGTTCTGTCCGTGTTCTGTGCCGTAGTCGTATTAACTGGCCGCTGAGCCCCAAACACACAGGAAGCAGGGAAGATAGGAGAGCAGGGCGGCTTCCACCATTCCGCGCTGTATGTTGAGTTGGGCTCAAAGCTGCCACAGCTTAGACACGGAGCTGCTGTCAGAGTATCACTGTCAACATAGTGCTTGGAAGGGTATATATCACTGCTAGTAGGATGCCTAGCGTCCTCCACCTGATAGAACTAACATAGGATTGGAAGGTATATATCACCTGCTACTGTAGTGCCAGGTTCCTCCCTGAGAATACTCTTGTCATTGGAAGGTATATATCACTATGATACGTGACCGGTCCTCCCTGACTACGAATACACAGTGATTGGGAGGGATATACACTGCTATGTACGTGCCGGGTCCTCCCTGCTAGAATACATAGTATTGGAAAGGTGTAATCAACTGCTAGTAGTGCGCGGTCACTCCCTGATAGAAAACACCTAGTGATGGGACGGTTATTCACTGCTGATGTAGTGACCGGGTCCTCCCGATACGACTACCATCGGATTGGGGATGGTATACTATCACTGATCTATGTACGTGCTGCGGTCCTCCTCATAGATAACTACATAGTGATTGTGATCAGTTCCACGTTGTCTGTCCGTAGTTTCTGTGCGTATTGTACTATAAGCGGCCGCTTGAACCACCCAACACCACAGAGGCAAGGAGAAGATAGGAGAGCAGGCGGCTTCCAATTCCCGCGCTGCATGCGAGTTGGGCTCAAGCTGCCCAGCCTTAGACACGAAAGCGGCGCGTCAGAGCATGGAAGCACGCTGTAGAGGGTGCATTCCTAGGGTCCAAAAAATACAGGAACTTAAGAACATGAGAAAACTCCACTGAATGCAGACGTGGCGATTGCAACACAAAACTATGAAACGCGTGTACGACTCCAAGACTCAGCAAGATGTTGTGCCGAATTTCACCCACAGACTCACGGAGTCATCTGATGCCCTTCACTTGTCCTTGTTCCCCAGGGAGGTGTCTCGTACGCGTTACTGTTGATAAACCAGAAATAGAAAAATACAAGAGAACGTCAATGGATGTGATCATAGGTCTGGGTCACACAACGGTCAAGCTAGGCACACACGGGTAGATTTGTAAAACCGATTCACGAGTCACAATCAACTCAACGTGCGCGGTTCAACGGTGATTGATTGTACGCGAATCTGCTAACAACTCCTTCCTGCGGGTGATGTCCGTCGAGTAGGGTTCAATAGCGCCCGCCTTCGAAGTCCCCTGATTGAACGGGTTTCCAACCATGTCTGACGTCACCACGCTGTGATTGATTGGTGGTCGATGCATGGGAATCTACCCGTGTGTGGCTCAGCTTATCACACACAATCACAAATGAAATCAGCTCACCCATGATGTACGGGTCATATACAGAACACGCCGAGGGGGATGGGGGTAATCATCAAAGTAACTATTGTCCCCCCCCCCATACAAACCTACTGTGAGGATGACAGTATACCTGGGGCAGCCCTTCATCAGTGAATGGCCAATGACGAACCCAAATAAAATATGTGAGAAGGAAGAGATCTGCCCACTAGTATGTGCGATTGGAGTTATACACCTTATGACCGGCGGTCCCATAACTTCACTGCAGGGAAGGAACATAATGAAGCCACCCCCTTCTGGATTCAAAAACACAAGGTAAGAATGAGGTCCAGCACCCCCCCCCCCCCCCCAAACACCCCCAACCACGTGAACCACTGCCTCCATGTCTATTGGGGATAGCAAGTGGCTTCAGACTAGTGAATAACAAGGGGGGAACTGACCACTTGACTGTGTACATCTGCTTGTACTGACTACCTCCTCGCTCAGCTACGCCTGACCAGACCGCTTACTGACTACCCGTCCGTAAGTCTGCCCATGTGCTTTTACGGACTACCTCCTGTAGTACCTCTGCTTTACGGGACTACCCTTGTAGTACATCTGCGTTTACTGACTGACTACCTCCGTAGACCCTCTGCTTTTACGGACTATCCTCCGTAGTACATCTGCAGTTACTGGACCACTACCTCCTGTAGACACTGCAGTACATGACTACCCCTGCCGTAGTACGTCCGCTTTAGGCGACTACCTCCTGTATACACTCGGCAGTCTACTGCTACCTCCCTGTACGTACGTCTGACTTTTACGGCTACCTCACTGTAGTACACCTCTGCAGTTACTGACCATCCTCCCTGTCATGTACAATCTGCAGTTACTGACTACCGCTCCTGTAGTACATCGCGGTCATGAATACTACCTCCTGTGTAACATCTGCAGTTACCTGACTACCCTCCTGTAGTACATCTGCCAGTACGACTACCATCCTGTAGTACATCTGCAGTTACTGACTACTCTGTATTACATCTGCTTTAAGGACTG
>CM070037.1:127564363-127575495 GCA_036250615.1 Ptychadena robeensis | reverse complement strand
ATAGCAGTGATAATAGACCTTCCAAGCACTATGTATTCTATCAGGGAGGCCCGGCCTACATAGCATGATATATACCTTTCCTGCAGGAGGACCCGCCACTCATCATATGTCCTTCCACTCTTGTTCTTTCGACCCCTTACCTACATCTATTCCTTCCAATCACTATTTATTCTATCAGGCATGGACCTGCACTATGCAGTGATATATACCTTTCCATCACTCTTATTCCTCACCCTCCTCTCGTGTACTCTTCCATCACTTTTTCGTCGGACCCCTCTGCGTATTCTCCTTCCTCCTCTTTTTCTTCGCCCCCACTACATAGCAGTATTATACCTTCCTATCACTATGTATCCCTATCAGGGAGGCCCGCACTACTCGTGATATATACCTTCCAATCCCTATGTTCTATCAGGAGGACCCGGCTTACATACAGTGAATATACCTTCCAATCACTATGTATTCTATCAGGGAGGACCCGCACTACACGCATGATTTACCTTCCAATCACATGTATCTATCAGGAGGACCCCGGCACTACATACAGTGATCTATACCTTCCAATCCTAGTATCTATCAGGGAGCCCCGCACTACTATAGCAGTGATTATCCTTTCCCTCCCATCCCACTCCGACCGCTCCTCTGTATGTAATCTGCTATTATTGTATGCTCCATTTCAAGAAGAAGGCGACAATACATTACCACAGTCTACTGCCAGAAACCAGCACTGTAATGGCATTTCTTAAGCAGAGCAAGGAGTTGGCAGAAATGCTGCTTTTTCCTTAAGCTAGGCCCCACGCTGTATCGGGGATCACTTGAACAGAATCAATGTCACCACATGGTCACATCGATTCCCTGTTCAATGGGGCCCCATTATCCCCCAGCTTGCGTGGTTGATTTACAACATTCCAGAACTGGGGAACCAGCCTGTCTTCACACAGCTTTCCGAGTGAGGATTGCTGGCTCCGGTCCCCTCACACGACACTTGACGGAGGCAAGAGCCTCAGCTGTTTTAATACTTTCCCTAAGTGTCTCCATGCAAGTATTGAGATTGAACGGGGTCTTTTCAACATGTTGAACCCTGTTTCAATCAAGTTCCTCCGAGCCGGCTCTATTGATCGCCTAAGCAGGCACACCACGTAGGTTTTAACAGATTAATTACAATCAATCACCGTGAGCGCGCAAGTTATTTATTGTACACAATCTTTTTACAGTAGCTGTGGTGTCAACTTTAGTGTTCTGTCTTCTGCTGAAGATATGGCAGTGAGGCTCCAAAAGAGGGGTGCGAAGGGGCACTTCAACCATGATTCATATTTCCTGGAATCCATAGTCGTGTAAGTTGAGCTAACAATCTCAGTCATTTGTGCCTCAGCCGATGACCGCGTTTTCCAAATGCTTTACCGTTCAGTCCTGCACTATTGCATCCATCCCTTCACTTAACCAGTGTCTCTCCGTCCGGCAACACCCATTTACTCATATCACGAGAGTTAGGCCGCCAACACCGCACCGAGCGGCGGCTGATTTTGCTCACCGATGCGTGTTGTATGCCGATCGGGTGACCCACATGGGTGACGATCCTGTCCGCCCCACAGTCGGTCGGCCAGAGAACGGACCTGTGTCCATATCCCCGGCGATCGTTAGTCTCAGTGATACCGGCGTCTTCTGTCAGCTCGGAGAGCACGTGATGACCTCATCACTCGCACTCAGACTCACTGTAGCTGGTCTGTCGGCCCCACTCGGTAACGTGTGGTGGGGGTCACAGTGGAGCTTATGTTTACGCACTGCATGTTTTTATTCTATAGCAGAGAAGTCCTTATGTTTCGTTTGACTGTTTGTTACTTGCGACTTTGAACATTTTTTTTTAATTTTACAAAACAAAAAAACATTTATTTCCCATTTTAAATTTATAGGAGTCGGAGTCGGTCCCATTTTTTTTGTTTTTTCCGACTCCGACTCCAGGACCCGAAAATGTCTCCGCTCCGACTCCTTGACTTCCGACTCCACAGCCCGGGGAGAACTGGCATTTACACGTTGTTTGTAATCTAATGAATTGTATGGATCGATCTTAGGTGTAGGGGGGCTTTAAATATCCCATGTTCACTTATTTTTATTGCCGTGTTCCATTTTTTCTGGTTATAGGTAACAGTTTTCATTCATCCGTACGAAAATAATATCACAATCACCGCTCCTACGCGTTTGTAATCCCGGCTGCGGTCATACCGACACAGAGAGACTTTTGCGTTTATCTGTTACCGTGGTACCAGCGATGTGGAGTACGGCCTTCTGTGGATACAGCACTTTCCACCATCTGTCCTCATAGTGTACACGCGCTCGTCTCTTCTGCCACCGACCGCAGCACCCGCGCATCACACCGGCGTGAGATATCCACCAGCTGAACATGGGTCGCACCACCCTTCTAGAGGTGGAGAGAAGGGTCCATCAAAAAATAACTGGTGGGCTCATTTTATAAATTTAACGCTCAGAGTTTTTTGAGTTTTCATGAATTTCTACAGACCTATAATGTCCGTAGCCCCCCAATCTATTTGTTAATGTTGCCAAACCCTTCTCTATATGATGGCGCCCAAGCCCGCCAGAGATGGCCTAGAGGTAAGTGAAAATACAGGAAGTGACCCCTAGACGCCGTTCGAAATACGGCATGAATGTCAGAACGTCATGACTTCCAGATGGGAAGGTTTACCTCCGCCTCTCATCCTATTTAGTTCCTGTGTAACTAGGATGGAGGGGGTGTGACTCTCCCTACTAAGTCCCACCCTGCAACATCATCTGCCCAATCGGGTGGGAACTTAGGAGGTGACCGCATTTGTGGTGGGCAGCGTTCGATGTGGGCAGGGTTCCTGGTGGGCAGCGCTCACGGTGTAGCAGTGTTTGGGGTGGCGCAGTGTGCGGGGGGGGAGCGTTGGGGGGGGGGCAGCGTTCCGGGTGGGCATCGTTCCGGGTGGGCAAGCCGTTCCGTGTAGGCAGCGTTCCGGGGGGGTAGCGTTCTGGGTTGGCAGTGGGTGTGGGGGCTCGGGGTGGGGCAGTTTTTTGTGGGGTGCCGCAGCGTGCGGGGGGGGGGGGCAAACAAGCGTTTGGGGTGGGCAGCGTGCAGTTTGTGGGGGCAGCGTTGGGGTGGGCAAGCGTCTTGGGTGGGTAGCGTTCTGGGTGGCAGCTCTCGGGGTGGGCGCCGTTTGGCAGTGGGCACGCTTCGGATTGGGCAGTGTTCCGTGTGGCAGCGTTTGGCATGGGCAGGGTCCTGTGGGCAGCGTTCTAGTGGGCATCGCCTTGTGATAGACATAGTGGAAGGCCTTCATGTAATGCAGATGGCCGCTGAAGCCCCCTCGCAGCCTAATGAAGAGAGCCGTCTATGGAAATCAGAGTGGTGGGCAGCGTTTTGTGTGGGCATTGTTCCGGTGGGCAAGTGTTCAGGTGGGCATCGCCTTGGTTATACTGATAGACATAGTGAAGGCCTCATATGATGCAGCCATGTCTGCAGAAGCCCCCCCCCCCGCGCAGCCTCATGAGAGAGCCGTCTATGTAAATCAGAGTGGGCCAGCGTTTGTGTGAGGGCAGCTGGTTCCTGGTGGGCAGCGGTTCTAGGTGGGCATCTCCTGTGTAGACATAGTTGTAAGGCCTCCATGTAATCCAGCCATGCCGCAAAGCCCCGCGCACCTCATTGGAGAGAGCCGTCGAGGTAAATCAGGAGTGGGCATCGTTTGTGTGGGCAGTTGTTCCTGTTGGCAGTTGTTTCAGGGTGGGCATCGCCTTGTGATACTGATAGACCATAGTGGAAGTCCTCATGTATCAGCATGGCTGCAGAAGCCCCCACGCAGCCTCATGGAAGAGAGCCGTATGTAAATCAGGAGGGGGCATCGTTTGGTGTGGGGCAGTGTTTCCTTGTTGGGCAGCGTTCTTAGTTGGGCATCGCCTTGTGATAGACATAAGTGGACGGCCTCATGTAATCCATCATGGCCGCATAGCCCCGCGCAGCTCATGGAGAGGAGCCGTCTATTAAATCAGGAGTGGGCAAGCGTGTTGGTGTGGACAAGTGTTCCTGGTGGGCAGTGGTATAGGTGGCATCGCTGTGATACTGAATAGACATAGTGGAAGGCCATGGAATCCAGCATGGCTGCAGAAGCCCCCGCCGCAGCCTCATGGAGAGAGGCCCGTCGATGTACATCAGGGTTTTTGCCCTTTACTTCTGCTGAGATTTCTGCTCGATCGCTGGAAAGTATGATCCGGGGTCCGGTGAACAAAGCGCTTTCAGGAGAGGGCATCGCTGGACGGAGACGCTACTGGGACTCCTCCGCCCGCTGGCACGGGGAGGGCACGCTGGGTGACGCCACAACATAAATGGAATCCTTTCTCTCTCTGATGGAGGCCGTAGGCGGTCAGCGAGTGCAGCTTCATCGGAGCACAAACGCCTCCCACCGTCCACAACTAACACAACTGGAAGATTTAACATTATATCATAAAACAAATCTGAGACTTCGCAATAAAGGTACAGAACATCTCTGCGAAGTGGAAATATAGAACAACCATAAGTAAGTCTAAAGCTGCCACACAACGGTTGGATTTTGTTCAATCGAGGCTCTTAGATTAGATGTATTTTGTTACCGATTGACCAAATCGAGGAATGCCCACATGGTACGATCGATGATAATTGTGCGATGAAGGCAGAAAAGATCAAATGTTGATCGGACATGTTGGAAAATCATCCGTGGATTGCTCCAAAAAATCGTTTATAATGGAGGAGTTTGTGGTGTTTCTCCCGGATCGATTTAGATTCGCTATAATAACATAGAACCCTTCAATCTGAACTTCAATCGGTTCCATACCAAATCTCACACATCGCAAAACTCAATGTGGGGTGTATGTTTATCGATTAGGATCGATTTTCGATAGACGATTTACTTCCTTCGCTCGATCTAATCGGCATCGATTGAACTAAAATTTAACCGTGTGGGTGGCTGGCTTAAGGGTCCCCCATACACCATTAGATTTCTCTGTCCTGAATTTTCTTTTAATCTCCTTTTGTTTTTACCAAACCATGGCATCTGAGGGACTTTCCTAAACCATCAAGTCTACTGTGTTCAGTCGTCATAGGACCCGGCACTACAATATAGTTGTTTGGTATAATCTAGAGGATATCGGACAGATCTAAGGTGTGGGGGACCCTTAAGCTAGCCACACACGGTTCAATTTTGGTTCAATCGATGCTGAATTAGATCGAGGAATTCATCGTCTAATCGAAAATCGATCTTAATCGCATCAATACACCCCACCTGCGTTTGCGATTGTGGTGAGATTTTGGTCTGGAAATGAATTGAAGATAGATTGGAAGCGTCTGTTATTATTCGAATCTAATCGCTGCCAGACGAAACCCCACAAACATAGACGAATTATAAACGATTTTGGCCAATCCACGATGATTTTTCCAACATGTCCGATCAAATTTCATAAATGTGTCTGCCTTCATCGAACAATTATCGTTGTCGTACCCGTGGGCTTTCTCGATTTTCCGTTCAAGTCGATAAAAAAGTCATCAATCGAGCATCGATTGAACCAAAATCAAACCGTGTCGGCTAGCTTAATGTGTTCAATCGCAGAGGACCCCGCACTACATAGTTGGTTGGTAGATTCGAGACCTCACTATGAAGAAGACAGAATGAGTGAGATCCAGAGATCACCTCGTCTGATCTGTAAAGAAGTTAATCATGCAAAATGATGGTGGAAATAAGTATTTGAATCCCTATGAAGAGGGTCATGTCATACTTTTGGATATCTCCTTGTTGGTGGACAGAGGTCAGACGTTTCCTGGAAGTCTCAAAAGGAACATGGAAGAGTTCTATATGGCTGACGGCGTTCTAGGAGTGTGGGCTGTGCCTTTCTAGAGGGCCCACTGTCCTGGGGTTGACCACCTCCTGGGGGGTGACCACGTCCTGGGGGGGTGACCACGTCCTAGGGGGGTGACCCGTCCTCAGGGGGGTGACCGACTCCGGTGGGTGGACCAGGTCCTAGGGGGGTGACCAACGTCCGGGGGGTGACCACGTCCTAGGGTGGTGAACCACTCCTAGGGGGGTGACCACGTCCTGGGGGGTGACACACGTCCTGGGGGGTGACCACGTCCTAAGGGTGGTGCCCACGTCCTAGGGTGGTGACCCACGTCCTGGGGGGTGGACACCACGTGCCTAGTGTGGTTACCACGTCCTAGGGGTGTGACCCACGTCCTAGGAGGGTGGAATGGTCAGTCTAAACCACAGGGGAGGATCCTGGGGGGGTGACCACGTCCTACGGGGGGTGACCATCCTAGGGGGTTTACCAAATTATACGATGTCTTCTAGCAAAGAACCCAAACGATGGCTGTATGTTGGGGTTGGGTCCGGGTCCTCCCTGATAGAATACATAGTGATTGGAAGGTATATATCCTGCTATGTAGTGCTGGGTCCTCCCTGATAGGAAAGGTATATATCACTGCTATGTAGTGCCGGGCCCTCCCTGATAGAATACATAGGCCACCCCGAGCGCTGCCCACCCAGAACGCTGCCCACCCCGAACGCCGCCCACCCAAGCGGTCGATCTAATGCTTAAAAGCTAAATTCTGCCACATATCGGCCAGGAAATCGATCGAAGATACGTCCATAATTTCTTAGGGCGATCCCATTACTTTGGATGTCACCGTGCTATGTTCAAACCTCCTCGGTTGCATGGCGACTTGATGTGCAGATGTGAATCTCGGTCCCCATCCAAAGTAATGGCACTCGAACAGGGTTTACTAACATGTTGGTTCCACGTTTTATCGGCTGGATGAAATTGATTCAAGACTCATTGATCACTGTGACGAGTAAAATAAATCGACCCATGTATGTCTAGGCTTAGAATCCATCCATCTAGAATTGGGAGATGACGGACAGATCTCTGCTCCCCCCTTCATTCCAGCGTCGTATATAGTACGTCAATGCGCCCCTCTGACATTGTTCTCCCACTTTCTATGCAGCTACATGGAGCCCTGATGAAGAGGGATGTATTGCAGCCACCGAAACGCGTTGTACATTTAAAGAGAACCTAATCCAGACATTGGCGAACTGAGGCCCGGGGGCCAGATCAGGCTCGTTTAGCTTTTTAATCCGGCCCGTTGGTGAAATGCCCCTCTACTCTTTTCCTACAACGAGCACGCCTAATGCCTAGATGCATCAGAGCATTGCCATGGGGGCGTCGCAGGGGCACAGTATTGTGATGAAGCTGTGGGTGCGCCCAACAGTGGGCTACCTCTAGGAATTACCGCCCGGTCCTTATGGGTTCTTAAATTTGGCAGAGGGGCCAAACCAAGATCCTGTAATGGCCACCTGGCACCAAAGTGACAACACGTTCTGGCTCCCCTCATCTCATCCTCTGCGATGAGGGGAGCCAGAACATCTTCCCACTTCTATACCAGGTGGCCATTACAAGATCTTGGTCCGGTCCAAATTTAAGAACCCATGGCCCATAAGGACTGAGCGGTCACGTGACACAGAGGGCAAAGGTCCTACAATCTGGATGCCCGAGTCTAGAGCCATAAAAAATAACGCAGAGCATATAATCCAAAGCAAGGCTTGATGGGTTTAGAAATTTGGGGAGCCTAAGTCCCATTGCTGTAGCTCTAGAGCAGTGGTGGGCAACTGAGTTGATATTGAGGGCCACAAGTGCGGCCCTCGACATCACTAAAGGGCCACACATAACATCGATTCAGACCCCACCCCCGTCCACATATCTCAGCAGGCGGTGGAACAGCTCCCGAAAAAGGCAAAAACTGACAGCACCCCCCCCCCCCCCCCCCCCCTCCTGCCCCTGGTTGTAGTGCTCATATGTAGACCTGGTTTCCCCAATTAACATTGACAATTTGACCACCAAAGTGTCAGCGTGTCACCACTACACAGGTTAGTTCCTATGCATTAATAGTTAGATTTTGGGGGCCGCATGTGGAGGACCAAAGGAGGGCCGATGAACAACGACCAAAGGGCCGCATGCGGCCCCCGGGCCGCAGGTTGGGCACCTAGGCTCTAGAGTTCCAAATAACGGGGAGTTCACTGGATCTGCTGCCGATGTATAATTGGGTTCAGAAACATCAACTGAACAAAAAGTCCAGAAAATGGCGGAGAGACCGGACCCTCGCTGGGTTTGGTGCCCTGGAAGCAGCGCCGTTCCGGACCTAGCTCACTACCGGCACAATGGAGGGTAAGCCCTTACTATTTGTCCAACCCGACCAGACCCCCAGACATCGACTGACCGACTGAAACTGTCCAGGTGCCTGCAGAGTACATGGTGTAGGTTCCCCTCCAGGTGGAGGAAACACAAGGGATCAGAGAGCGGGAGATTTAAAGATCTAGTGGTGTCGTGTTTCCTCCCTCTGGGGATCTCTCATGTTACGTTGTCCTGGAAAAGACGATTGGGGAAAAACAAAGTCCTCCGCCCAGGACCCGACTGGTAGATGTATAGTCAGTGTCTGGAGGTGCAAATCCCGAAATCTGGACTACAAACCTCATCATTTACTACAAACCTCATCATTTACCATCTGTTCTCCCGATTCTCCTCTCCTGCGCCAGACAAAAACGTCAATACAACCGAACCAACATAAATCAGAAATAATGATCTCCCTCTGCCCTCGTTAGACGCAGGAGAGCAACAGAAGCGACTATTGTTGTCACCGCCACAATGACAGCGACTGTCAGCTGAAAATAATGATCTGACTTACTGACGTGGGTATTGTTGCTGCATAATGACAGCCGAGCTCATCACAGCCTCCGATGTAGTCACCGATGTGGTCACCGGATTCCCAGCTGACAAGCTGCCCGTTATTCACCCCGGAGGACATGCCGAGCATTCATCTGAGCTGACCAATGTATTGAAGTAATAAATGACCCCTACGGGTTACCTCCCCGTCCGTGCAACTCCGTCAGTCCAACGGTCTGTAATATGCACATTGTGACAGACCGTCTGTCATGGTGTAAATGGACCATCAGGTGTATCCTGGAAGAGTCCAGGAATATGTTGGCCAACAATAAGGTTGTTGTGTAGTTTGGTTTTGGGATCCTGGATTCTGGGATGGGAGGGAAGGAACTGGGTGGGGCATTCCATACAGGAACTACACCTGATTGACATCAGGGAGGTGGAGGGGTGTGTCCCAAAGGAGACTGAAGCCACTCAGTCAGGGCTCCCAATGTGGTTGGAGACAGTGCTGCTGGGCGCAGCAAATACAGGGCACACGGGGAGTGTGTGGCCCCACGCTGGTGGCTGCTAGGAGGCAGGCCAGAGAGGTTCCATTGTTTGATTGGTGCAAAGCCAGGAGGCTTGGCATTTTCAGGACATTTTTTTTGGCTTACATTAACCCCTGTGAGGGTGACTTTGTGTTTGGACTTTGGAGTGCTGCTAATCAATACGGGCAGGCGCCCTAAAAAGGATCCTGTTAGTGTGCATATTGCTCACTTACAGGCGCTGTTTGAGCTGAACCCCCACAACATGTACTACATTTATTAAATAAATCACCCCTAAACAGATCCCACCCAGTGCACTTTATTTATTATTTTGTAGATGTTTCGTGTGTATATGATGTGTGTGTGTGTATATATGATGTGTGTGCGTGTGTATGAGGTGTGTGTGTGTATATGATGTGTGTGTGTGCGTATATGATGTGTGTGTGTGCGTATATGATGTGTGTGTGTGCGTATATGATGTGTGTGTGCATATATGATGTGTGTGTATATGATGTGTGTGTGCATATATGATGTGTGTGTGTGTGTGTATATGATGTGTGTGTGTGCGTGTATATGATGTGTGTGCGTGTATATGATGTGTGTGTATATGATGTGTGTGTATATGTGTGTGTGTGTATGATGTGTGCGTATATGATGCGTGTGCGTATATGATGTGTGTGCATATATGATGTGTGTGTGTATATGATGTGTGTGCGTATATGATGTGTGCGTATATGATGCGTGTGCGTATATGATGTGTGTGCGTATATGATGTGTGTTTATAATTCAGGTTATATCGCCATGCCGGCACTTTGAGATGAATAAGCAGGTTTGGGTTTCAGCTTGGGCACTCGGACTCGCACAGTCGCATCGCACTGGTTTGATCCACTGGTCACCGTAGATGTTTGAGGACACCGACACCCCATAATAAGAATCTCCTCTTACCATCTGGATGGGCTTCTTTCGGAGGTCCCTCTCCGTCACCAGCTTCTCCCGGTCAGTGACATAGAGTCCGCGTTGAGCCAAGGCTTGGATGACGGCGTCGTGGCCCAGGAGAGGCTTGGCGGTGTCACTTTTCAGGATGAGGCTTCCGGCCCGGCAGTACAGGTCCGCGGAGAGCAGAAGGTTCACCACGGGGGGCTTCATGTGCTCCTGGTCATACTGGTCCGTGTAGAAGGGTTCCTGGAGTTCTTTCGGGACATTTTCTGCAAAGAGAGGTAAACGCCAGAGATGACTTTATTATAAGACGGGTCTCAGTATTATGAACACACGACACAGAGGAAGATTACACCCCCGGGGTCGGATATCTCCACCGCAATTATTTGGAAACTTCCTGTGCGTTGCCGATGGTAACAAAGATAAAATGTTATTTCCTGATGTTACAGAACCGCGCGGACATCAGACAGTGGATGTGGACCTGCAGGGGCGAGCTGCGGGTGGATTACCCCAGACGTGGGCAAACTAAGGGTGACCCTACTCATACAGGTGGGAGCGCGATCGATGACCCGTCCGACCCCCGCGTGGTGACATCACCTTACGAATCAAGGCGCACCACTTTAGGAGGCCGATTCCCGTTCAATCATTTGGATCCAAAGTAATACCCGGTTTCCCCTATGATAAGCCATCCCCATCAAATAAGCCCCACCCCCCGATTGTTGCCCAAAACTTTAAAATAAGCCCCACCCCCCGCAAATATGACACCCACCGATAACTGCCCCTGACCAAATCTCCTATATTCAGGTGGTACAATAGTGTCTACATGTGACTCCGTCAGGGCTGGCTGCAGTGCAGGAAGGACAAAGAATGGCAGAGTGATCAGAAGGGGACAATGTTTGGCACAGAGTGATCAGCAGGGCTGTGGAGTCGGAGTCGGAGTCGAGGAGTCGGAGACATTTTTGGGTCCCTGGA
>CM070037.1:127517877-127529182 GCA_036250615.1 Ptychadena robeensis | reverse complement strand
GGGGGTTTGGAGAAGTTACAATACTTTAAACCCCCCAAACCCCTAAACTGAACCTCTAAAACTCTCCCCTACTATCAACCAAAACTCACCCTAAATTCATAAGATTAACCCAGAAATGCCCAAACACTAGGGCTATGGAAGTGCCAGGGATCTAATAGATCTATTCTGATGGGGAATCCTGAAGATATAACTCCTACTGTCATTTCTGATAATAGATCCGATCTGTGTGACAGAACAGATTCACATGTACAAGTCCAATAAACACAGAGAACCAGAGCGGAATCCACAGATCACCGACAATATGGAATAGAGCAACATGACCCCTCTTCAAGTACCAGAAGGGAATCACTGACACTGCATGAGAGATCAATGTGATCTATGGATCCTTCTACATAACCCCCGCACCAGGAGGGGGCTACAGATCACTGACAATATGGAATAGCTCAACATGATCTATGGATCCCTCTTCAAGTACCAGAAGGGAATCACTGACACTGCATGAGAGATCAATGTGATCTATGGATCCTTCTTCATACCCCCCACACCAGGAGAGGGCTGGCAGATCACTGACATTGTAAAATAGATCAGTATGATATCAGGATCCCCCTTCATGTCCTCACACAAAATTAGAAGGAACCCATTGGTGACAGTGCATGATATAACAGATCTATATGATCTATGGATCCCTCTGCACTAGGAGTAGATCACGGTGTATGATATCGGGATCCGTGTACACGGAGATCCTCTCACACCCCGTACACATCCAGCACACTTACCTGCCCTCCTGCCCGGGATCCGTCTCTATGTGTTTCTCTCTTCCGTTCGTCACTCTATTCGAATTCCCCTCCATTGTTGTGATTGGTGGATTCCTGTCACAGCCTCGCTGGTTAGTCACCCACACCGTATAAGGAAGTAAAGCGCCTCAGTCGCCATCTTTGATGAGGGCAACCCACCACAGAGCTTGGAAAGCTCCGCGTCCGCCATGTTTGTTGAGGGCACGTGCCTGAGTGGCAGCTTTTTCCCAGAAGTGAGGTAGTCAGATTCCTCTCGATGTATAAATAGGAGTGTGTCATGTCTGCTCACACTGCCCTGACATGTTCTTTCCACTTGATTCAAATTCAAGCAGCTAAAATATCATTACAAATGCACCCTGCCCCCCCTAGTTAGGATATTTATTCCTTTTATCTATTATTCAGGACTAATACCTTCAATTGAGAACCCTACAAATAATAATGTCAATGTGCAACCCCAGAGTGGTACCTTCAATCTATAACCCCCCAAGTAATACTTTCAATCTACAATCTCAGATTAACGCCATCAATATTTAACCTCAGACTAATACCTGCAATCTATAACCCCAGACTAATACCTGCAATCTATAACCCCAGACTAATACCATCAATCTATAACCCCAGACTAATACCTGCAATCTATAACCCCAGACTAATACCATCAATCTATAACCCCAGACTAATACCATCAATCTATAACCCCAGACTAATACCATCAATCTATAACCCCAGACTAATACCTGTAATCTATAACCCAAGACCAATACCTTCATTCTGTAACCAGATTACCTTCACTCTCTGCCGTCAGTAGTTTGTCACTAGAGATGGTCGAATTTTTTTTCAAAAATTCGACCATTTCGCCGGTTTCGACTTACTTGCAAAGCCCCTGAGCATGGTATCATCACCAAACTTGCTGGAAATGTAGAGAAGGGTTGGGGGTACACTCCAAAAAAGAAAGTATGTCTCTATCTCAAATAGTTTTTTCACAAATTAAGTTCAAAGTCAAGTAACATTTTTGAAAATCGGAATTTAGACTTTAACTTTGAACTTAATTTATGCAAAAACTACATGTGATAGAGCAACACTTTTTTTTTTCAAATGTTCCGTTCCTACAACCTTATATACATCCTCCAGCAATGTCCCCCAACCCTTTATTACATCTCCAGCAATGTCCCCCAACCTCTTACATCTCCAGCAAGTCCCCCCAACCTTCTCTACATTCAGCAATGTCCCCCCAACCTTCCTCTAATACCCCCGCATGTCCCCCCCAACCCGTCTCACATCTACAGCAATGTCCCCCAACCCTTCTCTCATCTCCAGCAATGTCCCCATCAACCATTCTCTACTCTCCAGCAATGTCACCCACCCTTCTCTACATCTCCAGCATGTCCCCCCAACACTTCTCAGCATTCAGCAATGTCCCCCAACCCTCTCTACCTCTCCAGCAATGTCCCCCAAACACTTCTTACATCTCCAAGCAATGTCACACCCAACCATTCTCTACATCTCCAGCAATTGTCCCCCAAACCCTTCTGACCTCTAAAGCAATTGTCCCCCCCAACCGTCTCTACAGCTCAGCCAATTCCCCCAACCCTTCTCTACATCTCCAGACAATGTCCCCCAACCCTTTCTACATCTCCAGCAATTGTCCCAACCCTTCTATACATCTCCAGCAATATCCCCCAACCATTCTCTACATCTCCAGCCAATGTGTCCCCCCAACCAGTCTCTACTCTCCAGCATGGCCCCCCAACCTTCTCACATCTCCAACAATGTTCCCAACCCTTCTATACATCTCCAGCAATATCCCCACCTTCTCTAAATCTCAGCAATGGTCCCCCAACCCTCTCTAATATACAGCAATGTCCCCAAACCCTTGCTCTACATCTCCAGCAAATGTCCCCAAACCTTCTAGACATCTCCAGCAGCAATGTACCCCAAACCTCTCTACATCTCAGCAATTGCCCCCCAACCCTTCTCTACATTCCAGCAATTGTCCCCCCAACCCTTCTGTACATCTCCAGCAAGTCCCCCAACCCTTTCTACATCTCCAGAAATGTCCACCAACCCTTTGCTATACAATCTCTAGAATGTCCCCCCAACCTTCTCTACATCTCCAGCATGTCCCCCCAACCCTTCTTTACATCTCCAGCAATGTCCCCCCACCCTTCTTACATACCAGCAATGTCCCCCCAACCCTTCTCTACAATCTCAGCAGTCCCCCCAACCCTTCTGTACATCTCCAGCAAATGTCACCCAAACCCTCTCTACATCTCCAGCAATGTCCCCCCAACCTTCTCTACAATCTCCAGCACTGTCCCCCCAACCCTTCTCACATCTCAGCAAGGGTTCCCAACCCTTCTTACATCTCCAGCAATTGTCACCCTCAACCCTTCTCTACATATAAGCCAATGTCACCCCAAACGTTCTACATCTCAGCAATGTCCCCACAAACCCTTCTCTACAGCTCCAGCAAGTCCCCCCACCTTCTCTACATCTCCAGCAATGTCCCCCAACACTTCTTACATCTCCAGCAATTTTGGTGCGGATACCGAGGTCAGGGGCTTTGCAAATCAGCTCGATCACAAAATTAGCAAGTCGAAAAATCGCCTATCTCTATGTGTCACACCGTGATTGGTTGGTACCTGAGTTGTCGACTCCTTCTGTGCCAGCGATTCAAGAAGTGTTGCGTCACGATTTTCACAGGGTGGGGCAGGCTGGGTCGCACACCCCTGCATCTAGCTCCTAATACCTTCCTAGCTCAGAGGGTAACTCTCCGACAGACAGGGCTCCCCTGTGGACAACCTGTGGGCTCCTAAGCTAGCCACAAAGGCTCGATGATATGTGCAGATTCGAGGATACATTTCGGGTGGCTGCGTGCTGGCGCCAGGCTCCCGATTATCCTCGCATCTGTCACCTCATCTGAGCCATTCCACTGTCCCTTCGAGAGAAATCAAGGATTCTACTCGAAAACGTCAACCAAAGGTTTCCACACATGTTGGAAAGACCTTGGTCGAAATCACAGTGCACTGGAACAAGGATAGCAGATGCTATCCCCATTCACTGCAACGAGCAGCCGGTGTGGACAGCGGAGACAGCATCACAGGATTTTTGACAGATGTGTTCAGTGGCAGCCGCTCGTGGGAGGGGGATGTAGCCAGCTCGCTGAGAGAGAGAGAGCAGAAGAAGATGAAGGGGGCTGGCTGGGTGAGTGCCTGGTGTGCCTGCGTGCATCCAGGCGCCGAAGAAGCTGACTGCTGGGGGAAACGGTCTGTCGCCATCGTCCAGTAATTGATGTGCCCATGATTACTGTCGATCGACCGGAGATACTTACAGCGTGGTGAGTATCCACGCCTCTACATTGATCGCCGGTCGATTGCACGGGAATTACAAGGTGTGTGGCCAGCTTGATTGACATTCGCAGCTGCTCCTCCCTCCGCCCTGATTTAAGATAGTCTCAAAACAGGAAGGTGACTGGACAATAGGGACCTCAGTACCTAAGCATCCTTGCTTGTTGACTTCTGGTTCAGACTCTCCTGCTCGTCCAAGGATTCTACCTCCCTCTCGATCCTCGGCACTTCGTTCCGGGTACCTCCTCTGTATTCAAGGCTCCAGACCCTAGGTCCGTCTGTACAGACTCCGTTATCTGTACACTCCTGTGCACTACTTTGGTATGTCATCAGCAGCATCTTGCCACGGTGCTCAAGGAACAGCAACCTGGGGGTCGTCAGCAGGCACAGGTCCATCAGCCCTGGGGGCTGCTCTGGTAACACCAGATGTTCCTTAGACTCTGCGCCCCGGATGACCTTGCCAACTGTGCCATCTGCAGTGGTCCAGTGGTCTCCACACCCTGATATCGGTTTGTCACCCTTGCTTAGTGTCACCCACTGTGTTCCTGCCATCTATAGTGTTTTTATAATAAAGCCGTCAGGGGAAATGCAATCTTACATCTAAAAATGGCCAATGGAGGGGTAGAATGTTCTACAGTACCATTTCAAACTAAAGGTGTTATCACCTTAAACTGATGGAGTCAAAACGCCAACTCCATACAAGTCATATATTATTATCATCTAGTACCCTACTCCAAATAAAAATATGGGAAGAGCACGGACCGATGGGGGTATATGAAAACCCTAATTTTGGACACCTCTGGGGTCCATGCTACACCCCGTGTATGATCATATATCTGGGATCAGAGGGAAAGTCTGCGGACACCTCTGGGGTCCCTGCTTACACCCTGGTATGCTCATATATATGAGGACTCAGAGGGAACGTTCTGACACCTCTGGGGTCCCTGCTTACACCCCGTGTATATTCATAGATCTGAGATCGGAGGAAGCTTTCTGGAAACCTTCGGGGTCCTTCGATGCAACCCTGAGACAATATGTAAACAGGTCACTGTATTTATAAAGTGAAAAAATTAATAAAACACTGGAATAATAAAAGCATTACAATTAAGTATACACAAGGGTTGCGGGTAGATTGCAGGTGAATGGCTCCTGTGAGTATATAAAAGGACTGTGAGTACACAAATGACAGTGAACCAATGAATTAGTGCATTTTAAGTGACTCTCCAATGAGAGCAAATGTCTTCTCTTCACAAGAAAATGTCTGAAATAAACCTTCCTTCCATAGAGAGATATCGGACACACAGCCCCAGGCGCACGGCGCTACGTCAGCATACAGCTGAAGCGTTACTTGGTTGCGTTTGTCCCCTTGCTAGATATGAGATCCAGAATCTGGTCTCCGGTGATCACCCGGTTCTGGCTACTGACTTCCGCTCTTGTATTTTCTGCTCCAGCACATACGGGGAGTTAGCAGCTGAGGAGGGGAAGGGAACCACGTGGGCTGAACGCGTATTCACCAAGTCCAGAATAAGTTCTTGTGTTTTTATTGATAAATGGAATCGCCGTTCCTCTGGCTTCCCGAGTATTCGGCCTCTTACGATCTGGAAATTGCAGAAGAAAAAAAAAATAGAGGTATAGCATTCATCAACCAGCTAAGGATTTATTGTTATACTGTCTATGGAACCTAAAATATTCTATCAAAAGGGAATCTCATCCACAATATCCACTATGACAGTGCAGCGCATGTATTAGTACGAGTACGCATGAGGACCAAAAAGAGATATGCCCGTAGCACACGCAGCATTTGACCATAATAACAAGTGGGAAGTTTCCAGGTCGGGGCGAAGCGAAGGGGGAGGAAAGTGAGACAGAACCCCGGTCAGACCTTGAAAAAAGAGGATCTGCAGAGTCACGCTCCACCAAAGTGTCGAAAGAAGTCAGTGATGTGATAGTACACTGACAGCACAGTGTTTCACTAGGAGATCTTGGGCTGAAAAGGGTAGTGCATGGCAATAGTTTTTTCTCCGATTGAGGTTGAGTTGAATATTTTATGAGCTGTACAAACTTCACTTTATCATGTATACACTACTGCTAAAAGATACCTTTGTTTTAGATACCAAAATTCTCCAGTTGGTAGATGTGATACAATAATGTCAAGAGAAATATTGAAAGGTTGCAGTATGGGTGTGAACTGGAATAAATGTACTCTCTGATGTATGTAATGTTATTACTAATAAAAAACCAAAAAGATTGGATTCTAAGGGTGTTGAGAGATCGGGGGTGAACTCAGAGTAAGCATATGTAAGGTAAAATCTGGACAAGAAAGAAGCATTGTGTGACAAGCTGCAAGTATGACTATTGAGGATGAATGTGGGAATTCAGGTAGTCTCAGGGATAAGTTACTAAGCCAGGAAAATGTCCGTTTGAGCACACAATACGATGTATGAGATCATGGGGGTCACACATACGGAAGTAGATGAGATCTGGGGGGTTTGGGCACACTAATGGAGCGTATAGATGATGGGGGGCGGTCACACTACTGAGTATGAGATCTGGGGGGGGGTCACACTACTGAGGTATGAGATATGGGGGGTACACCATATGAGGTATGAGATCTTGGGGGGGTGGGTACATACTGAGGTATGATGATCTGGGGGGTCACACTACTGAGGTATGAGATATTGGGGGGGAGCGATCAAGGCTCACTCATCAACAACTACTCTTCTCTCACATTTTCATCTCCACACACTATCTGACGAGTCTATGAGAATCATGGGGTGGTCACGGTATGAGATCTGGGGGTCATCACACTTCACATACGAGGGTCACACTAATAGGTATGAGATCTGGGGGGTCACACTACTGAGGTATGATATGAATCTGGGGGGGTCACATACTGAGAATATGAGATCTGGGGGGTAAACTACGCGATCTGAGACTGGGGGGGGGTGGTCCAATTACTGAGGTATGAGATCGGGGGGGTCAACACTACTGAGGTATGAGATCTGGGGGGTCACACTACAAGAGGGATGAGATCTGGAGGGGTCACACTACAGAGGGTAGGAGATTGGGGGGGGCGTCCATACAGAGGTATGAGATCGGGGGGGGGGTCACATACAGAGGTATGAGATCTGGGGGGGTACACACTACAGTATGAGTATATGCGAAGATCTGGGGGGGTCCCACTACGAGGTATGAGATCTGGAGGGGTCACACTATGAGGTATGTGAGAATGGGGGGGGTCACCAACTGAGGTATGAATATGCGGGGGTGGTCACACTACAGAGGTATGAGATATGGGGGGGATCACACTACAGAGGTATGAATCTGGAGGGGCACACTACAGAGGTATGAGTCTGGGGGGGGGGGTCACACGGACAGAGGATGAGATGGGGGGGGGGGGTCACACTACAGAGGTATGAGGATCTGGGGGGGGGGACACTAAGAGGTAGGATCTGGGGGGGGTAAGGATCACACTCACGGTCACACGGGGGTCACACTACAGAGAGCGTATGAGATCTGGGGGGGGGGGGGTCTGGGGGTCACACTACAGAGGTATGAGATCTGTCTGGGGACTCAACACTACAGAGGTACTGAGATCTGGGGGTCGGTCACACACAGAAGGTTGGGTCACACTACAGAGGTATGGATCTGGGGGAGCACACTCACTACTGAGGTATGAGATCTGGGGGGGTCCGACTTAATGAGGGTAGGAGATCTGAGGGGTCACACTACTTGTGGTATGAGTTAGGAGATCTGGGGCGGTCACACTCTGATGGTATGAGATCTGGGGGGGTCACTCACCACTACTGTAGGTAGAGATCTGGGGGGGTCACACTACTGAGGTATGAGATATGGGGGTTCAAACGTGTTTGTACTGTGAGGTTACATGGGACCCAAAGACAGCTGGTGACTGTGGATGTGGGCGCTAATCGGATGGATCAATCAGGAAACAGGGAGCGTCCATCTGCCCGCAGAGTCTACCATGCAGGAGCGATGACACACGAGTGCACAGTGAGGGGACAACCCTAATAGGGGTGAGTACACACACCATATCATGGTACTAACCTGGGAGCTCACTGAGAAAAGTATTGCACACAGGATATGACTACAGGATAACATTGTCAAAAGAAGTTCTATTGAAAACATGAAAATGTCCTCACTTGCTTTGAGCATGTCATCTCAGTACATAATAGTTTCATCACCTGATGGACATCATTCATTCAATACTTTGATGGCATTGTCGACGTCACCACCAATTCACATTACACCAAATCCATGACTCTCATGACTACAGGCCTCACGACCACGTCATATTCTCACTGGAGCAATCCCTGTACAGAGAGGTGAATGATTAGTGACACACACAGCTGGTCCCAGGAGGACAGTTACACAGCAGACTGTAGAATAACATGGATCCCAGCTGTGAAATAATTATTTGTAATGATTGACTAGATCAGTGGTCCAAACTTCTTGCAGGGCCCCTCCCAGTTTTATTTAGGAAACTTTTCGATGGCCCCCTCTCCATTGAAACACTGGTTAGAATGAGAGCCCGCCCCCCAGTTTGCAAAACACTGGATGATATGTAGTGCGGGGTCCTCCCTGATAGAATACATAGTGATTAGAAGGGTATATATAACTGCTATGTAGTGCCGGGTCACTCCTGATAGAATACATAGTGAATGGGAGGATATATCAATGCCTATGTAGTGCGGGTCCTCCCTGATGAATACATAGTGATGGGAAGGTATATTCACTGCGAGTAGTGCGGGTCTCCCTGATAGAATACATAGTGATTGGAAGGGGATATATTCAATGCCTATGTAGTGGGGTCCTCCCGATAGACTACATAGGGATTGGAAGGTATATATCATGTAGTAGGACGGCGTTCATCCCTGATAGAATACATAGTGATTGAAGGTAATATCACGCCATGTAGTGCCGTGTCCTCTGATTAGAAAATAGTGTGGAAGGTAAATATATCACTGCAGTAGTGCGGTCTCCCTGATAGAATACATAGCGATTGGAGGTATATACACTGCTATGTAGTGAGGGTCCTCCCTGATAGAATACATTTAGTATGGAAGGTATATATCACTGCTAGGTAGTGCGGGTCCTCCCGATAGAAACATAGTGAATTGGAAGGTAGATATCACTGTATGTAGTGCCGGGTCCTCCCTGAAGAAGGACATAGTGATTGGGAAGGTATAGATCACTGCTACAGGCGTACAGTAAGATAAAAGAAGATACGAGTCCACAATTCCGGTTACCTGGAGGAATCCTAGTTACTGTCAGTCTGAGATTTATCGGAATGGATGGCGACACCTCTAGTTTCTGTAATCGTAACGGACGGCGTCGCACAGAAAGATCCGCTCCCAGCGGCCAATCCCCAATACCAGGACAGGCGGCTGGAACAGCGTGGACTCTAGACGCGAATTTGTCAACAAATATTGATGCATTTAGATTGATCAATCTCATATAATGCAACCCTGATTAAATTATTCTCTGTCAGCATGTTATCTCTACAGGTGACACCCGCGTTATGATGCAAAACAAATGTAATGGATATTATTGAAGACTTAGCTGGCATACCATGCCGATAAGTGGCCGATTTATCACCTGACCGACGAGGTGCACTGCTCGCCGCAGGTGGTCAGGCGGAAGAAAAAATACGGCAGCTTATCAGCATGGTCCATGGGGCGACAGATCCCTGTCACCCCACAGCTAGCCCGGCCAGAGAACGGACATGTCCGATATTCTCTGGCCGATGGAAGCCGTGACATTAGATTCAATGAAGACCGGCGTCTTCATTGAAGCTAATGACGCACACAAAGGGTTGACGGACGACTGAAGTAGCGCCCCATAATGCACCAGGATGGCAAACGTGATGACGTCATCACGTTTGCATGACGTGCATATCGGAGCAGTCGTCTGCACTTGTCGGGTGTGTAGCAGGCATAAACACTCCAAAACTTCAGGCACAAAACAAAACCGTTGTTATTGTCTAGAACAATATATACCGTATGTTTTCGGCAATATAGAGACGCACATTTCACCCCCCCAAATCTTTTTGGGTGGTCGTGCCTTGGCTTTCACGCCAGCTGCTCCCGGCAAGGACGATCAGCCGTGGAGCTGTCAGACGTGAGAGAGCCGGCGGTGTCGGGATGGGGCATCTGAACTGTATCATTGCGTTATGCCACCACAGAGCCCAGATGCCCTGGCTGGTATAAGCAATGAACGAGGTGATAGCAATGACTATACCTTCTCTCACTGTCCGTGGGAAACTGCAACTCCCACAAGACACAGCCAACCGGAGAGCGAGAGCAGAGGATTGGGCAGCATCTCCCCAGCCTCAGTGAAGACGTGATGTTCATGTCTAGTGTCTGTGCATGCCTGCGAGTGAAACAGATGGCTGAATTGAATATTGCATTCATTAAATACCTTGCATATAACCCAATGAGGGTGAAACTTTTAAATATTTCTTTTCTGGTTTCTGCCTCTAAAATCTGGGGATGCGTCTTATGCGTCCTGAAAAAATACGGTATCCCAATACCTAGACACTGTGCAGCCAATCTTCTCAAGGACGACTTCTGCTACTTGGAAACGCCAGTCCTATTCACAGAGTTCTAGTCAAGCTCTTGAGTCTGGAACCATAAAAAAAAAAAAAAAAAAAAACTGAACCCTGAACGAAGGTTCCGCTATAAATGACCATCACAATATGATCCAACGCCTAAACCTACCGTATTTTTTGGACTATAAGACGCAAATTTTTACCCCCAAAATTCGGGAGAAAAGTGCCTGCGTTTATGCGTTCTTCAAATGCAAGACCAGCCATGGTCCAATTTGGCACGGTGGTAGCGCCTTGGCTCAGCCTGGCAAGAAGATAAGGCTGGGGGAGAGGGAGAAGCTGTCAGATGAAACGATCCGCCCACAGAAGATTTATCCCATCTAAACTGTAGTGGTTCTGATGAGCAGAAGCCTGCTTATAGAAGCAATGCGAGCTGTGTAGAAGCTGCATTTACTGGCCAGCTTCCTCACACACAAACAAGCCTAAAAGGGAACTTTCCCCTGCGCGCCCCACCCCCCTTACCCTGGTGTGAGGAAGATGAGCCATGAAGTGTGCCGACTATCTAGTGACACCAGCGCAGGTGGGCCGGAAGTTGTACT
>CM070037.1:127495558-127510536 GCA_036250615.1 Ptychadena robeensis | reverse complement strand
TAGTGTGACCCCCAGATCTCATACCTCAGTAGTGTGACCCCCCAGATCTCATACCTTAGTTGTGTGACTCTGACATTTTCTGGGTTAGTAACTAACCCCTGAGACTACCTGCAGTCCAAATGTCACCCTTTCATAGTCATATTCCAGCTGTCACACAGTGCTTTTCTCTTGTCAGATTTTACCCTTACATATGCCTACTCTGACTTCCATCCTCCAGATCTCCAACACCTTAAGAAGTCCAATCTTTTTTTGGATTAGTAATTTACATTCCCAGTGTCCCCCCCTAACTGCAACCTTTCATAGTTATTCATGTTTCCCTGCGGTTATCCAAGTGACATAAATTGTATACATGTAACATTTAGCTGCGGCCGCCCAGACACGGAGCGCCTCCAAGTTGTTAGCACACAACTGAGCTGTGTAACAATAATGCAGGTACGCAGAGCTCGGTTTTGGCCCCTTCTGAGTATTTGAGTACCCCTTATGTGCACCCCCCTGCACACAACCTTTGACAATGTATATGACACAAACTGTGCATCACCACACTACAGTGTCCCTAATGCATGAAGTATCATTTATAATAAGTTATTTAAAAATAAAGTCTCCTAGCTCTGCTGTCATTGTTTCATTATAAAACGCTTATACAAGTCAGTATAGATTGCAGTGTTCTCCCCAGAATCTTTTTTCAGCCGGGCGGCGCGATGACGTCATCGCGCCGCCTGCACCGGTCCGGCGGCCTCTCTGATAGGCTGCCGGCCAGCGGCAGCACACAAGTCCTCTGACAGGCGGCGCCTCCCCATTCTTCAGGAGCGCGCCGCAGCCACTGAAAGACTCCGGCCCGCAGCTCCGGTAGTGTGCCGCGGGCCGGAGTCTTTCAGTGGCTGTGGCGCGCTCCTGAAGAATGGGGAGGCGCCGCCTGTCAGGCTGCTCGCCGCGGAGGACTTGTGTGCCGGGCGGGGACTAAAATCTCCCGGGCGGGCCGCCCGGCCAATCTGCTCTGGGGAGAACACTGGATTGAAAATGTTATGTGCGGCCCTTTAGTGATGCCCTTGCGGCCCTCCATGTCAACTCAGTTGGCCACCACTTGTCTAGGTGGTGATATCTTCTTGTTGAGACTCGATGACCTGAAGCAGCCGTCTCCCCACACAGATGGGAAAAGACATTCTACATTAAACAAATCACTTTGGATAGAAGCCGTCGGTTATTGTGGTGAAGCTTTCGCTGTGTTCTTATATTTTTATAATATTTTATATATTTTATCCTCGATGAACTGATGTCATTGAATGTTTCTGTTTCGGCAGCTCAGAGTGCGGGAGCATCCATTGCTTGGGCCGTATGTGGAAGATCTATCAGCGTAAGCGGCAGTTCATTGATCTGGATTGGGTTTTATTTAAATGTTCGTTGTTGGAAAATGAGAGAGAATTTTAAAACTAAACTCCAGGAAAAGATTTGCCGCTAGTGGTTCCCCATTTAAAGGCTAATTTTTCCCAAACTTGACTTGCAGCCCCCCCCCTTTTTTCTATTTAGGAATAATATTGAGCCCTCCTTCCCCATTCAAACACAGGTTAAGATTGAGGGTCTGCACCCCACTGGATTACCTTCCCGCCCCCCAGTTTGGGAACCACTGTATTATATCATGGTTGCACTGGCTTCCTCTTTAACCTTCCCATAAAGCATTTCCAGATGCTTCACTGTTCATATACCGTAGTTTTTCGGACTATAGGACACACTGGACCATAAGACAGTTTTTAGGGCAGGAAATCCAGAAAAAAAAGATTTATTAAGTTTTCACATCAATTGGGTTAATGCAATGAATTCAATGAAGGCAATATTCAATTCAGCCAGCAGGGGTCACCAGCAGCAGTACACTCTCAGACTCAGCATCTTCACACTGATCGGGAGGAGGGAGGGGGCAGAAATCTGCAGCCTTCTCCCTCTCTGCTCTGATCAGCTGGGAAGATCAGCTGTGATTGTGTCCGTGGGAACTGCAGAGTTATTGCGGTTCCCACTGACACAGAGAGGGAAAGATGGCAGTCCATCTCTCACACTCTCTCCATTGCCTATGCCAGCAAAGCTTTGCTGACCGGCAATTATACAGTACACCTGGGAGAGCTGACACCAGCCGGCATCTCTCGACTGACAGCTCCTCGGCTAATCTCCGTGCCGGGAGAGCTGGTAGGAAGCCAAGATGTGACCACCAGCGGCCGAGTGGCCACAGGGGTCGCACATTCGGACCACAAGACCCAATTTTGGGGGTGAAAAAGTGTGTCTTATGGTCCGAAAAATACGGTACATATGGAAGGAGAGTTTGCATAAGTCTTACGTGAGACCAAGACTTATTGAATGTCTCACTATAAATTGTATCTATTGGATTGACCACATTTGTTTTGTTTGAACTTTATTTATTAAGTCCACCCTGGGCCAACCCTCAAGTGTTGAGGATTCAGTACCCAGGGACTTAGGGTGCAAACTCTCCTTCCATCCTATATCTGGATGTTGGTGGACGACTTGACCTTATACATAGAATATGGGGTGTGAGAGTCCTTTCCTTCTCTGATGCTTCACTGTTCAGCCAGACTAGTTGTGATATCATCCCAGTGTTCTCCCCAAAGCAGATTGGCCGGGCGGCCCGCCCGGGAGATTTTGGTCCCCGCCCGGCACACAAGTCCTCCGCGGCGAGCAGCCTGACAGGCGGCGCCTCCCATTCTTCAGGAGCGCGCCACAGCCACTGAAAGACTCCGGCCCGCGGCACACTACCGGAGCCGCGGGCCGGAGTCTTTCAGTGGCTGCGGCGCGCTCCTGAAGAATGGGGAGGCGCCGCCTGTCAGAGGACTTGTGTGCTGCCGCTGGCCGGCAGCCTATCAGAGAGGCTGCCGGACCGGTGCAGGCGGCGCGATGACGTCATCGCGTCATGACGTCATCGCGCCACCCGGCTGAAAAAAAAATCTGGGGAGAACACTGTCATGCGGTGCGATGCAGGCCCAGCGGCTCTGCGGTGTACAGGAAACCTTTGAAAGCACGCCCAGACTCCATAGCATACAACAGTGATAGTACTGGCTGGTGTGGGAATAGGGTCACTTTTATATTCCTCATCCCCTAGGCTTAATTATACTCGACCATTACATGGGTATCTGTTATCTCAGCGGTGACCTGTATTGATAACACACAGAGGAATGCGTATTACCCCTCATCATTAATACTAATGCAGCATTTCTTTTTTCTATTGCAGCAACGTAGTGTCTTCATTTCAAGATATCCAGGTGAGTGTTTCTCCTTTTAAATCTCGGTTGCTTGTTTTCCTGAAAACGTACGTTTTGTATTGCTTTTGATGCAACAGCTCCCGTCTATACTTATGTATAGGTTTTTTAGCTCAAAAATTTGCTCTCGGCTTATATTCGAGTCAGGGTCCCACTTACCTGTCCGGTCCCTGCGGGTGCCGGCAACCCCTGTGAGTGATCCGATAACTGATCCTTCTTCTGTATTTGGTATTCGATCTGCAGCGTTCCCTGTGAAATGTCAACAAACTTGGACGGCAGCGTCATCTTGTGGACATTTTTGTATTTTTTTTTTTTACTGGAATTTCACTATGCAAACTCCACTATCTGACATTGCAAGTAGCTGCTGCATTTTCCACCTAGGCTTATGCTCTAATCAATAAGTTTTTCAAGATAGTCTGCTTATAATTGAGTATATACAGTACTTAAAAGTGGAGCTAAACTAAAAAAAGTACAGAATTGTGGATAAAGGTTATATTCTACTTCAGCAGTACCATTACATTATTTATTATTATTTATCAATTTCTAAATCCAGCCTGAAAATGACATATGAGGGTGTCTAGGCACTCCTGTGGAAGCAGTGTCCCGCCTTTTCCAAGATGGCCGCCTCATCGCATACAAACAGTGCAGAATAAGATTTCATAATTTTTTTTAAATGTTCTGTACATTTATTATTATTATTGGTGTTTACTATACAGGTGATGAAATCACATGTATAACCGGTGCACCGCCGAATTCTGCTCCCCCGCCTAGATCTGCTCCTCCTGTAGCACACACTGGCCAGCAGGGGCACATGTAATGAAATCAGATACGCGAGGGGGGAGCTGATACCGACCGGAGAGTGATGCATACCAGTGGCTGTGAACCTGTTGCCTAGGGCGGCTGCTGTGTCCATGACCCCCCGGTGTCCATAGAGCTGTGCTCCCAGGGAACAGCAGTGGCCGCAAAACTGTCACCCACGGCGGCTGCTGACTCCATGTTCACCCCGTCCCCTACGTCTGCACATCTGCTACATCTGCTCCCCTGCTACAATTGGGAGCGGAGGGCAGAAAGCCGGGGTACCATGAGTCAGCCGCCGCCATGGTGTGACAGTTCTTGCGGCCACTGTATGATGAACTCCCCAGTCGGTATCCGGCTTCCCCCCTCGCCTATGATTTAATTAGATGTGCTCTGGCTCCCCCCTGCTGGCCGTTATGGTAGAAAACATACAGAAAACGACGGGACACCGAGCATAGTTTTAATATTGAATAAGTTTACTCTAGTGTACTGTACGCGCCCTTCTAAATAGGATGACAGATTGGCTGTAGGTGTCGCGGACTCCACTGTTCTATCATTTCATAGTTGGGCTCGGTTGGTAACCAAGCCAGAGAGCCCACGGCCTTTCGACGTGATGAATGACAAAGTTCCCGCTCTCACTCATGTTCACACTTATCCTGACCAGACCACGGGTGACGACGTCCTCGCTTTCTGGTAAAAGTACCATTCAGCTTCTACACATAAATTACCTTCGCGTCCGTCCTTTCCCTAGACTGAAGTGGTGGATGGGGAGGAACACGATCACCGTATCACCAGCCGGAATTAACCTCGTGGATCTTGCCGGAAGTGAGAGATGTGTCATCGGCAAAGACCAGCGGAACGGGCTGAAGGTATGATTGGTGGAAGTGGTATGCAACAAGTTGCACTATTTCGTTGAGCTGGTCAGTACATGTTTACAACACGTGTGATGCGGTTGAGGTGCGCTGTGTTATCAATTACCGTATGTGGATTTTGCATGCGCCGTGTCCCCTATGCCTGCGCTGTGTCCCCTATTCCGCCTGCGCCTGTGTCCCCTATCACAATAATTTAAGTGGAAACACAAGCGCGCTATTGTAGCCCTTGTTCCCCAACCTATTAGATGTAAGCCCGTCTGGGCCGGGTCCACTCCACGCCTCGTGTGTCATACTGTACCTGGTGTTGTGGTGTTTGTATCTCCACACTCTTATGTTTTGTACATGCGCTGCGTAATAGTTTGGGCTTTATAAATAAATAAATGATGATAATTAATAGCTGGGAATGCGCTTTTGAAAACTAAATACAGATATGACAAAGTTTTTGGGGAAATTGGTCCCCACGCGTCAAAGCCCCAGGGCCCACTCTTCCCAGTTACAGGGAGACTAAGGGGCTCCATGCGGCGAACTTTAGCGCACAGGGATGCATCATTTAGTCTGCATTGAGCTTTAGACATATTTTATTTAATTAGTAGTTATGATTAGAATGCCAAACGGTCACATTTTTAAGCAGTCATATCAAACAATATACATTACATTACAGTGTATGCAAAGCGCTCAAAAATATAGTTAACATCATATAGTACAAACATCTCACATAAGTAAATCATAACCCATTGGAATGGGTGATATACCAACAATGGGTACAGAATTAGGATAACCTCGTCTCCTGAGTAATGATAATGAAGAGACGATGTTTTATACTAATAGGGCTGTACCCATTGTCTGGACTACTGTAACATCATCCTCTCGGCTCTTCCTCTCACTAACTGTCACCCCTCTTCAGTTCCATCATGAATGGCGCTGCAGACTCATCTACTCCTCTAACCCGCTCCTCATCTGCTGCTCCTCTCTGCAAATCTCTAAACCTGACTTCCAATTGTCCACGAGAATCAAATTCAAAGTGTCCCTGTGCTTGCTTTAAAAAAATCGCTCCACACCTCCTGTCCGTCCTTACATCTCCCACCCTGGTACACAAATACACATACACCCTACCGCCCCTCCCTCCGTCCGCTCCTCCAGTGACCTACTAATGACATCCCCACTCATAACCTCATCATACGCAAGGCTTCAGGACTTCTCTAGGGCCTCTCCTACTCTTGGACTAACTCCCTCCCTCGCCCCCATCAGAACTTGCTCCTACCTTTGCTAACCTCAAAAAGCTCTAAAAACACCTCTTCAGCCTCGCCTACCCCGGTTTTCTCCTCCCTAACCCCCCATGCCAGTCCCATCCCCCCCACCTATTGTATACTTGTTTCCCCAACCTATTAGACGTAAGCCCGGACCGGGCACGGGTCCTCTATTCCTCCTGTGGCATTACCTGTAGCCTGGTGTGTTATAGCCTGTGTTTTATCTCCACTCTAATGTATTGACAACGCTGTGTATATGCTGGCGCTATATAAATTAAATGTTTAAATAATACAAAATAATAACATGATTCATACCCTGTGGCCTCTAAGAATTCCAAGTAGTCAAGGTCCCCGCCCCTGGAGCCCCTGTCTCCTGTATTGGGAAAGTGGGCCCTCGTGTCTTTGACGTGTGGACCCATTTTCCCAAAAAATTTTCAATATGTAATTATGAAATGGGATGAGGCCACACAATACAAGGCTTTAATACAGCCAGAGGGAAAAGAGTAAATGCGAATAGAGGTAAACCCCTGGGCCTGAACGGTCGTGAAAATAGCAAGTGGGACTGGAAGGTAAGAGATGGGTGGATGTGGCAATTTGAAATTTATGCTCATGGTGGGTAGGGAAGTAGGCGGACAGAATAGGACGATGGAGAGGACATGTGAAGAGAATAGAGGGGGGGGGGTTTAAGGTGTTATTTGGGAGGTTGATCCTAGGGGGTAGTGGGGCGAAATAGGGTGAATGGGGTAGGTATGGAGGGGGTCTCAACGAAGTGATATGGGATGGGCTGGGGGGAAAGGTGGGTGGTAGGACAGGGGGGGGATGAACAATGGGAGTGTCGGTGGTAGTCCCTGTGGAAATGATGAAGGATATAGATAAATGTGGAGGCCTGAGAGCAGCCTTTCTAGTGGACGTAGAGGTGAGGATTATTGGGGGGAGTGGTGGGGGAGCGTAGGCGAGAAGAGAGATTGCGGGGATTTTTCGATAGAAGAAGCAGACGTGGGTGGGAGAGTTAGGGAGTACCGGCGGAGCCACTTTTACGATTAATTGATTCCTCGTGAGGGCAGTGGGATGGGGTGGCGATTCGGGGTTATTGGGATCCGGGCCGGGTCATTGAAGTGAGCTTTCCCTTTCCTTTCTTAGGTCGTTAGTCAGGGCACTAGAAAGTTCTTGTTTAACTCAATTACAGATATTTTCCCCATTATAATGGCGGCCCCCAGTGCCACTCTGATGTTGCCTGATTCACCCCTGTATGCTGTGCTAAATGAGGCACTTTTTCTGTGTTGTGAACATAACTACCAGCTCTGTGTTTTCTTGACAGGAGGGGATCAGTATCAACAACTCTCTGCTGCCGTTGGTAAAATGTGATCTCCCTCCGCCTCTCTCCGATAGCTCACAGTACGCAGAAAGAGAGTCTTCTTCCGTACAGGGAGTCTGTCCTGGACAGGTAAGTAGATTCTGGACGCCATTCATGGGATGTACCTTGGTGTGACTTCTAGTCATTGTCTGAGTGGATGTTATGTGGAAGGTACTATGGCAGCTGCGCACTAGTGACCGTCCATCGTACAGTCAGTACGACATATTATTATCCTAAATCCTGATAGTTGGCATAAATGGCATCAGAACTCGAACTGTGATTGCTTTGGTGAGGTCAATCCGCTGATGTTGGAGGAGAAAGGCTGTGCTCACAGTCTCCCCTCTATTCCCCCCCAAAGGCTGCTCTATGCGGGGTGAGGTAGGGCTCTGATGTTTGGAGTAGAAGGCCGGCTTCACGTCTCCTCTCCTAATTCCCCCCAAAGGTGCTCTATGGGCGTGAGGTCAGTGGCTCTGATGTTGGAGGAGACGGCGCGATGGCTCACAGTCTCCTCTCTAATTTCCTACCCTCCCTCCCCTTCCCCCCCCCCCAAAGGTGCTCTATGGGGGTGAGGTCAGGGCATCTGATGTTGTAGGAGAAGGCCGGGGTCCACAGTCCTCACCCTCTTTGTGGGTGAGGTCGAGCTCTGATGTTGGAGGGAAGGCCGGGGTACACAGTCTCCTCTATTCACCCCAAAGGTGCTCTATGGGGTGAGGTCATGGCTCTGATGTTGGAGGAGAGAGGCTGTGCTCACAGTCGTCCTCTCGATTCACCTCAAAGGTCTCTATGGGGGTGAGGTCAGGTGCTTGATGTTGGAGGTTAGAAGCGTCGCGGGTCACAGTCTCCTCTCTAATTTCCCCCCAAAGGTGCTCTATGGGGTGGTGAGGTCAGGGCTCTGATGTTGGAGGAGCATGCTGTGCTCACGTCTCCTCCTCTAATTCACCTCAAAGGTGCTCTATGCGGGTGGTCAGGGTTCTGATGTTGGAGGAGAAAGCCGTGCTCACAGTCTCCTCCTCTCAATTCACCCCAAATGTGCTTATGAGGGGTGAGTCAGGGCTCTGATGTTTTGAGGATAAGGTCGTCCAAGTCCTCTCTCTATGGGGGTGAGAGTCAGGGCTCTGAATGTTGGGAGAAAGGTCGGGGGTCACAGTCCTCCCGCCTATGGGGGTGAGGTCAGGCTCTGTGAATTTTTTGGAGGAGAAGGTCGGTGTACAGTCTCCCCTCTATATCACCAGAAAGGTGCCTATGGGTGAGTTCAGAGCTTTGGTGGCAGGGTCAGTCATGTTACTATCTTCCCTCATCACTCCCCCATCCCTGGCCTTTATGGATATGCTTTTATACACTGTATCTTCCAAATAGGTCCAAAGTGTTTTGCATCCCCTAAAGCATTCCCCAACTTTCTTCTTTCATTGAGCCCCCCCACCCCTGAGGAACAACCGCACACATAAATCACACAGTCACACCCATACCAAACTTGCACAATGCGTCAGCCAGTACCCTTCTCCCTGGCATCCACCAAACACAGACCAATAAGTTTGGATTGCTCTCCATAGAATACTTTTATGCTCTTGAGTCCAGTGGTGGCGGCTTTACACTCCCTAAAAAGTGCCTCATCCTGCTGTGAAAAATTGTTTATATCTCAATTGGCGGATCTCGGGATAATGCGAGTGATCTATGAGGTGCTATTCTGCTTTAAAACAATGTAATTTCCAATAACAAACCATTATAAACGCCCCCAGTGGGCCATTCGCCATATTGCATGCACCCTCAAATTACCCTGGTAGATAAAGATGATCTCATTTGATTACAGGGAACAGCCGGTACCGCATATTTTCCCTTCGTTAAGACAAGCATTGGGAACACAGGAAATGTGTTTCAAAGCTGGGGTCGTCTTATTCCCCGGTACAGTGTTCTATGGAGCTCTCCGTCCTGTTCTGACCATCTAGGATCCCTGAGCTCTGCGCCCCACAGCCTGGCTTAAAGGAGGGAGAAATCCTCAAATCCCCCGCCGCCCCCCCCTCCTTCTCCTTCTCCCGATTTCTAGTGGACGTAGCATGGATGCTACTGACGTGCAAGTGCTCACTAGTGACATTGGTGGCAAGTGTGGCCGACAGGGTGGTATTGCAGGGATACATGAAACACAATTGAATACAATGAATACTGTCCAAACACTTCACTTCAAAACCACTGTATTACTATTACAACAAGGTATGACATTTTAGATTTCTGGGGGGTGGAAGTCGGAGTAGACAGAACCTTTTTTTATTTGCTGTGCGTTGGCAGAGAGGTAGTCTAATAATACGGCGAGAATATCCCAAACTCTATATTGACTTGAAAAGTTGGGGGTCGTCTTATACGCCGGCAAAATACGGTACCTTGTTTCCCCAAATAAGACAGTGTCTTATATTAAGTTTTTGCTCCCAAAGATGCTCTATCTATGTCTTATTTTTCAGGGGATCTTATTTTTTTGTCCATGACGAAAGATACCGCATTGGGGTATCTGTGTGTGTGTGTGTGTGTTGGTGTGTGTTTGTGGTGGTTTGTGGGGGGGGGGGGGGGGGTCACATAAAATGGCCCCAGGGGGGGATTCCCCAGACAGGGGGAAGTCCACAATGACACAGACTCAGAGGGGGCATTATTAAACGCATTGTAGTAACCCCTTCTGAATCCTCCTATGTCATTTTTGATTGCCCCTCTAACCCCCCTGCCCAGAGTTAACAAGGGGTAGGCCTTATTTTTTTTGGGGGAGCCTTGTTCTAGAAGAAGAATACAGCACTGGGGTATCAGGGTGGGGGGATCACCTAAATGGGACAGGGGGATCACGATGGGTGGGGGAACTCCAATGGCACAGGGGGGGATTACCCATTTTAGTAACCCCTTCTGATCCTCCTGTGTTAATTTTGATTTGCCCCCTCTAACCCCTGTCCACGTGACAAGGTGGTGCTATTTTTTTGGTGGGGGATCCTGTTTCTTCTGGTGACACAGGGCGTGATCAGAAGGGGGAATCACATGGCACAGGAGACGTCATAGGGGGCATCACCGCTGTTGCAAGTAACCCGCGTCCTTTCTGAAACCTCCTCTCGTTGTAGTCCAGTGTTGCTGAGCCTCTCCCCCCTCCCTCCTCCTCGTCGTCATTGTGATTGCCCTCTGATCCTCCTGTGTCATTGGATTGCCCGCCCCGCGGCTCTCCTCACCTCCTCCTGTGTCATTGTGATTGCCAACCCCCTCTGACCTCCTGTGTCATTGTGACTCTGCCCCCTCGTGATCCTCCCTGTGTCCATATGTGATTCGCACCCCTAGGCCCCCCATCTGATCCTGCCTGTGTCATTGTGGTTTCCTCCCCACGCCCTCTTGTCCCCTCCTGTGTCCTTTGCGCATGATTCCCCCTCTGCATCCTCCTGTGTCATTTGATTCCCCCCTCTGATCCTCCTGTGTCATTGTGATTGCCCCCTCGATCGCTCCCTGTTGGTCATTGTGATTGCCCCCCTCTGATCTCTGTGTCATTGTGATTGCCCCCTCCTCTGATCCCCCCCCCCCTGTGTCATTGTGATTCCCCCCCGTGCGTCTGATCCCGCTTGTGTCATTTTGTGATTCCCAAACCCCTCCTGATCCTCCTTTGTCATTGTGTATTGCCCCTTCCCCCTCCTGTGACTCCTCCGTGGTGTCCATGTGATTAAGCCCCCCTCTGATCCCCTGTGCATTGTGATTCCCCCCTCTGGATTAATCTGTGTGTCCAGTGTCGACCGCCCAGCCCCCTCTGATCCCCCTGTTCATTGTGATTCCCCCCTCATGAGTTCCCCTGTCGTCATTGTGGGTGATTCTCGTCGTCTCGCCGCTCTGATCCCCCCTGTGCTCACATTGTGATCCCCCCCCCTCTGACCCCCTGTGTCATTGTGATTGCCCCCATCTGAATCCTCCTGTGTCGTTGTGATTCCCCCCCTCTGGATCCTCCGTGTCAGTTGTGGATTGCCCCCCCTAGATCTGATCCCTCCTGTTCATTGTGCTTGCCCCCTCTGATCCCCCTGTGTGCCATTGTGCGATTGCTCCGTCCCCCCTCGATTAATCCCTGGTGTCATTTGTGATTGCTCCCTCTGATCCTCCTGTGTCATTGTGATTGCCTTGCCGCCCCTTCTGATCCTCCTGGTGCGTGGCAATTGGGATTATTGCCCCCTCTGATCCTCCTGTGTACATTGTGATTGCCCGCCTCTGATCCCTCTGTCGGGTCCATTTGTGATTCCCCCTCTATGCTCCTGTGTCACTTGTGATGTCCTCATCCACTCCTTGAATCCCCTTTGTCCCATTGTGATTGCCCCCTTTGTATCTCTCGTGTGTCCATTTTGTGATTGCCCCCCTCTGATCCCCTGTGTCCATTGTGATTCCCCCCTCCCTTATTCCCACTCCCCCTGGGTCCTTGTGATGTGCCCCCTCCCTGATCCCCCCTGTGTCATTGTGATTGGCCCCCGCCTGCTGATCCCCCTATGTCATTGTTGATTTGGCCCCCGGTTCTGACCTCCTGTGGGTCTCATTGCTGATTACTTCCCTTCCCTCTGATCCCCCGTGTCGATCTTTCGTGGATCCACACATTGGGCCAGCCCGCCCCTCTTGTTACTATTTCCGGATCGCTTCCTCGTTGCTCATTGTGTATTGGTCATCTCCTTAGTGCCACCGTCAGCTCGCCACCCTTCTGATCGCCCCTCGTGGTCATTCGTGATTCCCCCCTCGTGATCCCCCTGTGTCAGTGCTGATTGCCCCCGGCATCTGATCCCCCCTGTGTCATTTGTGTGTATTGCCGCGACTCTGATCCCCCCCTGTTCACCTTGTGATTGCCCCCTCTGATACTCCTGTGTCCATCTGTGATTCCTACCCCTCTGATCCCCCTGTGGTCCATTGTGATTGCCCCCTCTGATTTTCCTTTTGTTCTTGTGATTTGCCCCTCTGATTATCCTGTGTCATTGTGATGCCCCCTCTGATCCCCTGTGTCTCTTGTTATTCCCCCCTTGATCGTCCTGTGTCATTGTGATTGCCCCCTTCTGATCCTCCGGTGTCATTGTAATTCCCCCCTTTTGATCCTCCTGTTCATGTGATTCGCCCCTCTCCTAGAATCCTCGTCTGTTTGTCATTGTGATTCGCCGCCCCTCTATGACTCCCCCCCCCTGTCCAGAGTTACAGTACTGTATCTTTGGGAGTGCCTGAATTTTATTTGGGGGGGGGGGTGGGGTTTGCAAAAAATGTAAGGGCGGGCCTTATCTCTTCAGGGAACAGGGTAAGTCTATTCTTTTAAGGATTGTGAGCGCTACACCACCTCATACAAACCACTGAGGTAAGTCAAACATTCATATGTACCTTTTTAGATTTTGAGTGTACATCCGCTTTACTCAAGTTTGTTTTTTGCCAAAAATCGAACCTAAAGTTTCAGAAGAGCAAAGGTTTTCTTCATAACCTTCTACGTCCAAGGATTTATTGGTCCTGTATTGGCGCCGCTATCGATTTGACTTTTTTTTTCTGGGATCGAATATAAGGTTCCTGGCAAGAAAGTCTGGGGAGGCAATTCCAATCACCGCCATGATGCCACGATCAGTCCCGGCCGTCGTCACATGGAGTAGACGATGAGCACGCTTCGATACGCCAAAACAAGCGTGCCTATCATAAACATCGCCAAGGTGAACGAAGACATGAAACGCCAGGGGCTGATCCGAGGTTGAGGGGCGCTCGGCTGTAAATCACCCCGCAATGAGATATTACTACTAGTACTTTTACTTCCGCTCGCCGCGCCACAAAGGGTTTTCTTTTTGATGAATTCAAACGAACTGAATTACTACTTCTGAGTCGGGGACTTCGTGGCTTCTGAATAAATCTGTGATGTAAGTAAATCCAGAAATAATTAATTTCATCACTGAATAATCTCCGGGTGTAGGACCCGCCGCTTATTAGATCTGGTCACGTTCATGTCCTCTACATCAGTAAACGTTCTTTTCCCTTGTATGTTCGTCGGCGCAGCTCTGACATTGGCGCCACTAGCCTGGCGCACCGGGTGACGCATTCCCACTCACAGACCGCAACTTTCCAACCAGAAGACTTTTGTTGATCAGGGGTGAAGTCAGCAAGAGGACTCCATCACTCTTTGAATTGGTTTCCCTTGGTGGGGTTTTGGGAGGCAGGAAAGCAGTGCTGTCCTCCCCCGATGAAAGGCGCTGGTCTTATAGTTTTTTGAAACGACAAAATATGTCCCTAGGTCTTATTTTCAGGGGGATGTCTTATTCTGATCACTCTGTGCAATCATTGTCCCCTTCTGATCACTCTTAGTGCCAAGCCATTGTCCCTTCTGATCACTCTGTGCCAATCATTTGTCCCCTTCTTTCGGATCACTCTGTGCTTATTTCTTGTCCCCTTCTTGATCACTCTGTCCATCATTTGTCCGCTCGCTTCCTGATCACTCTGTGTGTCCAAACAGTATTGTGTCCCCTTCTGATCCTCTGTGCCATTTATTGTCCCTTCTGATCATCACTCTGTGCCATTTATGTTCCCCTTCTGATCACTCTGTGCCATTCTTGTCCCCGTCACTGATCACTCTGTACCATTCATTGTCCCCCTTTGTATACTCTGTGCCAATCATTTGTCCCCCGATTCCGATCTCTGCTGCCATTTATTGTCCTGTCCGAGCACTCTGTGCCATTCATTCCCCTTCTGCATCACTCTGTGCCATGTATTGTCCCTTCTGATCACTCTGTGGCATTCATTGTCCCCTTCTGATCACTCTGTGGCCATCATTGTCCCCTTCTGTCACTTCTGGACAATCATTGTCCCCGTATCTCGATCACTCTGTTGCCAATCATTGTCCCCTTCTTGATCACTCTGTGACAATCATTGTCCCCTCTAGTTTTCTGATCCCCTGTGCACCTCTTCATTGTCCCCTTCTGATCACTCTGTGCCATTTTTTCCCCTTCTGCTCACTCTGTGCCAATCATTTACCCCTCTCCGCCTCACCTCCTTGCCGTGACAATCATTGTCCTCCGCCTTCACCTCTGAACAGATCTTTGCACTTTATCTTTGTGATCTTCTCCCGGTACTGCGGCGCCCGGGTAACAGACTCCGTTGCGTACTGGCGGTGCTTCGGGGAACAGCAGCCGCTTGTCCTTCCTGCACTGCAAAGCCATCCCTGACGGAGCTCAACACCGAGGCACACAGCTTTACCCATTGTACACTCCCCCGAATGAGGAGACTCCTGTGGGCCCCAGGGGCAAGGTATGCCGGTGGGTGTGTCTATTCTGTCTCTGCGTTCCAGGAGTTGGCTCAGTCTGTGGCTGCGGCTTTCTCACCTTCTTTATAACGTTTTGGCAAAAATCAGGGGGTGGCTTTTTGATGGGGATGGCCTATCATAGGGTGTTCAGGGATATCTGTTTGCATCCCTCTGCATCCTTTTAGCCATGGGTTATAAAATGTTCTCCATAGGGCAATATCA
>CM070037.1:127470942-127492914 GCA_036250615.1 Ptychadena robeensis | reverse complement strand
GGGGGGGGGGGGGCAGTCAGGGTGGCACTCGGAGCCCCCTGTGAGAATCGGCTGTCAGCCAGAGGAAAAGATCTGCAGCACTCAGCTGCCTATTGGCTCTCTCCGCTGTCAGTTTTCTTCTCCACCTTCCCCTGCCACTGCCAGCCAATCAGAAGCCAAGAGGAGGGACAACCAGGAAACCAACCTGGGGGTACTAGATCCAGAAGGCAAGTACAATACATGTACTGTGTGTGTGTGATTCATATCTCTACATGATTGGTGTTCGCCTGATGCATTGGTGTGTGCGCTGCGGTGGACAGAGTGCCACGGAAGCGTCAGCGTGATGCGTCCATGACACTCCAGCCACGGATAGCGGTCAGATTGTCTGTGCATTGCACGTGCTCATTTAAATTGAAAGCAGCGCCTGCCGCAGCTTTTCCGCACCACGCAGGCATGCCCATAGATGTTCAATGGCTGCAGGCAGTGACTTTGGCGGTGATATGATGACAATTTGGGGTCCTGCATTGTAGACAAAGCCGAAGCGAATGCTGTCCCTGTGCACGGATATCCCGGTTATCGCGACATCTAGGTAGGTCCGCTTTAATGAACTGCAGTAACACGTATGGACACTAGATGGCATTACATGATGGCGAAAACATATCTCCATAGGCTTGTTAAGGGGACATGATGATGTGACTGATTTCACAACAGTATGCATGCAGAAGCGAATGCTGTCCCTGTCCGCATGTCACAGATTCTAACAGGACTGGTGGATCTGTGTTTGCTTCCAGCTCTAGAATCCATCCATGACACCTAGGGTTAACTTTCCGGCTCTGGAGCTCCCTCTGCTGGATATTGTGGTCCTGCACTCCTCCTCGGTCACTCCTTCCTCCGGGTGTTTATCTAGCCGTATCAGGTGACAGGAAGATGCCTGTGCTTTGTGCTCCCATGTGTTTTCCTTCTGATCCTTGTGCATCCTGCTTGACTTCCCGGCTCCTGACCCCCTGCTTGTTTCTCGGACTTCGCTCTCGTCTTAACCCTCGGCACTGCATACCAGCATCTCTTCTGACCCCACGGCTTCTGACCCCCTGCTTGTTTATATGGACTTCCTTCACTCTTGAATGCATTGTACCACGTACTGATTCAGCAAGCCATCTTGCACGGGTGCTTTTCTGGGGACCGCAACCTGGGGATTACCTGCAGCCCAACCCAACTCCCTTCATGGGGAGCTCTGGTGAATACCAGGTAGTCCCTTAGACTCTGCACCCCGGATTGCACCCCTGCCAATCGTGCAAGTTGGCCCAGTGGGTCCACACCCTAGACTCACTGGTGTCACCACTGCTCTGGTGTCACCCGCCGTGCCACCGCGGATATCCCGGTTATCCCGCCACCTATGGGGAGCAGTAAGACGGCTACTTGTGCGATATAGAACTTTGCGGCTCCTCACCTGTGTAACTCGGACATCTCCTGCTCCTGCTGGCTCAGCTTCAGCTTCAGAGAGCCGATCTCCTGTTGACAACGTCGATATTTCTCAGAATCCAGATTCTTGGCCGACAGCTGAGTGGCTTTTAACTTCTCAATTTCAGATTTCAGTTCTAAAGAACAAAAAGGAGAGATTTATTGATTAGCACAAGACGACCAATAGGAAGCAGAGAACTCTCCCCGGTGACCATCGCTTAATAGAGGATTTACCCAGCATCCCCCCTGAGGGCTATAGGATGGTGGGGGGGGGGGGTACTACATTCTGCATGGTCTTTGTCCACATACACAGTTTGTCCACAGTTTGAAAAAAAATTGGCAGCTACCCCGTCCTCATTATTGAGCTACGTCGTCATTATTATACATTTTAGGTGCAAAAAATGCACTGGTCTTATTTCCGGGTGACTAAACGCCTCCTATAATGTCTTCCCTAAATATGGAATCGGTCTCTGGGACATGGTAGGTCTTACTTAGGGGAAGGGCTTATATTGAAAGCACAGGGTAGGAATAGCAGCTAGGTCTTACTTTCATGTAGGTCTTACTTTCGGGGTTACAGGGTATGTGCACTATTCGAGCAGCTATAAAGAAGCATAGTTGTCCCCGATTTTCTTACGAAGGGCTAAGGTATAGATCACACAAAACACAGATACCAGTATTGAAATAAATAAAAAAATCACAAGTAATATTTCCCCAGAGAAATTTTATAACCCATGGCTAAAGGGATGCAGAGGATGCACAGATACCCTGAACCCCTATGATAGGCCATCCCCATCAAATAAGCCACCCCATGATTTTTGCCCAAAACGTTAAAGAAAGCCCCCCCCTCCCGCGCAAATAAGACACCCACCGATACCTGCCCCTGCCCAGATCTCCCATTCGGGTGGTACAATGGGTAACTGTGTGCCTCCGTGTGACTCCGTCAGGGCTGGCTGCAGTGCAGGAAGGACAAGCATGCTGCTGATCCCGGCCGCAACGGAGTCTGTTACCCGGCCGTACCGGGAGAATCCAAATAAAGTGAGTCAGTGAAGGGGGACAATGATTGTCACAGAGTGATCGGAAGGGGACAATGATTGGCACAGAGTGATCAGACTGATGTATTAGATCCTGGGGGGGGTCCCACCCTAACTGAGGTATAGAAATCTGGGGGTCACACTACTTGAGGTATGCGATCTGTGGGGTCACACTATTGAGGTATTAGACTGGGGGTCCACACTACTGAGGTATGAGATCTTGGGGGGGGTCACACTACTGAGGTTATGAGATCTGGGTGGGTCACACCATACTGAGGTATGAGATGATGGGGGTTGTCACACTACTGAGGTATGAGATCTGGGTAGTCCACAGTTGTTTTTAACTGTGAGGGAGTTACATGTTGACCCAAGCCAGCTGTTGACCTGTGGCTTGAGTCCGCGAATCGAGGATCACTCAGGAACATGGAGGTCCATCGGCAGCATAGTCTACCATTTCCGGAGGCTTACGCAGAGGACATTGTGGATACAGTGATGAACCCCCCTCAACATATGGGTGTTATTGATCCCACACACCACCTCCTGGTACTCACCTGAGGAGCTCACACGACAAGGTATTTGAACCCGAAATTAAAACAGGTTTACCAAATCCGTCTCCAGGCCGTTTTTGTGAAGAAGTTGATTTACACCTGATCTTTGACTGTGCACTCCGACCTCCATTTTCCTGACACCGCAGATTTGATTCACTTTCGATAAGGTCTTTCAATCCGACCGAAACCCCGAGACGAAGCGCGTCCCATGAAAGTTTTTCTGAAAAGGAAAGAACGCGTTTAACGGACACAGAACGAATAGAAATGGCCACTTCCCTTTATGTCTCTTCCCTCATGTTCCATAAAAACCCGCTCTCGGGTAGTGCCAGTGTCCTCGAATAGGTTGGTAGTGTTTCATAGAATGGATACTGCTAATAGCGAATACACCTCCCTCTTGCAGTGCCTTTTTTGAGCTGGGAGGGGAATTGGAGCAGATTCCAGCCTCCAGGGATGCACAGCTAATTGCTCCGAGGAGGTTTGGAACTTTCGTAAAACACTTTTTTTTTGTTGTTTTTTATTATTTGAATATTTTGACCATAAAACACCATTATCTTAAAACAAAACCTGCTGAGAAGAAAATACATCGACCATTTAACCTCCTGGGCATTTTTGCCCTAGTTTAACTTGGGCTGAGTGTCCCCTATCGTGACGCAAAAGGCGGGTTGGCGGCCCACAGACCTCTATGTCTGGAGGGGGCGTCACCACCTTTTCCCAGCACCACCTCCGCGTGGTCCCCGGTGGACGTTAAGGGGGCGGGTTAGTCCGGCACCATAGACCTCTGTGTAATGGAGGGGCGTCGCCTTTTCCCAGCACCACTCCGCCGTGTCCGGTGACCGTGAAGGGGGCGGGGGTTAGGCAGCACCATAACCTCTATGTAATGGAGGGTCTGTCGCCTTTCCCAGGACCACTCCGGCGTTGTCCGGGTGACGTGAAGGGGGCGGGGTTAGGCGCACCTATAGACCCTCTGTGTAATTGAGGGGGCGTCGGCCCTTTTTTCCCCAGCACACTCCGCCGTGTCCTTTGCTGTGGAAGGGGGCGGGGTTAGGCGGCCCCATATACCTCTATGTATGGAGGGGGCGTCGCCTTTCCCAGCACCACTCCGCCCGTGTCCGTTGACGCGATGGGGCGGGGTTTAGGCGGCAACCATAGACCTTTATTTAATGGAGGGGGGATCGCCTTTTTCCCAAGCACCACTCCGCCGTGTCCGGATGACGTGAGGGGGCGGGGTTGGGGCGCGGCCGCATATAGACCTCTATGTAATGGAGGGGGCGTCGCCTTTGTTCCCAGCAACCACTCGTGCGTGTCGTTGACGCATAGGGTGCGGGGTTAGAGGCGGCACCCCCAGACCTCTATGTACTTACGGGGGCGTCGGCCTTTCCCATCAACTCCGCCGTGTCCGTTGAGCGAAGGGGGCGGGGGTTAGGCCGGCACCATAGACCTCTAGTAATGGAGGTGGCGTCCGCCTTTTCCCAGCACCACTCTCCGCCGTGTCCCGGTGACGCGAAGGGGGCGGGGTTAGGCGGCACCATAACCTTTATTAATGATGGGGGCAATCGCCTTTCCCAGCACCACTCCGACCCGTGTTCCGGTGACGTGAAGGGGCGGGGTTGTATGCGGCAACCATAGAACCTCTGGTGTAATGGAGGGGGCATCGCCTTTTGTGTCACCCACACCACTCCGCCGTGTCCATGAGGTGGAAGGGGGCGGGGTTAGGCAGCACCATAGACCTCTATGTAATGGAGGGGGTGGTCGCCTTTTCCCCGCCCACTCCGCCGTGTCCGGTGACTCGGAGGAAGGTGGGTTTGGGTAGGCGGACGGTGGGGTGTGGCGCATAGACCTCTGTGTAATGAGGGGGCATCGCCTTTTCCCAGCACCACTCCGGCGTGTCTGGTTTACGCAGAGGGGGCGGTAGCGCACCATAGACCTCTTGTACTGGGAGGGGTCGTCGCCTTTTTTTTTTCCAGCAACCAACTCCTGCGTCTCCGTTGAGTGGTTCAACCAGACCCTCCGGGCCTGGTAGGAAATCATGTCTGTAACGGCCAAGAGGTTCAACCCCCGGGTGGTTGAGATGAACCAGGGGTCCGTGTCATCCCGGCCTCCCCCAGAAAGCTGTGGAACGTATTCCAGTGGTTCGGGACATGCTCCTCAGCGCCATAGTGATCCCATGGGGCCCGCACATAGACCATCCATTATAATTAAAGCGTACCTACCACTTGTTAGGTCTCTCTGCAATTCAGCTTCATCTCATGCCGACACTGCAGAGGATCCCGACTTAAAAAGAAAGAAAAAACGTTTCTGACAGCAGAGGGTTGTCTTTTTAAGAGACAGCCCTCCCACTGTGTTATGTCTCACCTAGGCAGGGACGTAACAAGTCTGCAGGGGTTACTGGGATTCCCTCTCCCATAAGCCACCGTGTGTCTTAGTCCCACAGAGGTGACCATCAGCATCATCTGTGTCCTTTGTGAATCGGGGTAGAAGAGAGAAGCCTCTCTTCCAACATCCAAGATGAATCCAGCCGACGTGCCCCCCCCCCCTTCTCCCCCTACGGAGCAGCAGAGGAGTCTCTGCCTGTGTAAGGAGAAGGGCGGGTTATTGTTACTGATGCCCGGAAAGAATAAGACGGAAGTGGGCTTTCTCGTCCCTTATTCACAGCTGCCCCACCGTCATATAAAACTTGAAGAAAGTACGTTGTAGTTGGTTTTTTGGTGGTAGCAGTTTTCCAGGATCTGACACTTGCGGACAGGGTGAGAGTCTTGTGCTTTATTAATACCTAAACTCAATTTTTAAATTATTCTCAGCATTAGAGATAACACTGCGTATGTTGACCGGCACATTTTGTGGTTATATATCCAAGCCTTTGATGGTATCCTATGGGGCCAACATAACTCTTTGATTCACATGATATGTGCCCCCTGAAGGTAATGGCCAGCAATATCATATTACAATCACCCCCCACTCTTGGTATAGTGGGAGCATAGACCCTTACCTGTCCCCCTTCCACACAGCATTGCCGGGACCTTCTTATAGCATAAAGAGGGAGGAGAGGTAGGGACTTTGCTTAGGCGCCCTCCTGGGTCATGACCCTAAAGGCGAGTACTTCCTCTCCTCCTCTAAAAAGATCCTGGACCAGGACGCAGGACAGGTGGGACAGGTGAGTGCTTACACGCCCTATGCATTCGGCAGTAATGTTTTTGGGGGGGCCACAAGTGGATGCCATTAAGGGGCGCAAGTGCGCCCCCCATCCCCCGGGCCACAAGTTGGGCAATCTGGGCAATAGATGACTGTAGCATGACATATAAGTTTTATAAACTTTGTCCTGAACTTTTCCTCTGTTTCAGATGAGACCAGGAACGACAGTACATTGGATCTTGTCATCAGTTAGGAAAGAGGTCGGTACCGATCAATACATTTCTATAAGAGGGGGTTTCCTGTGTATACACACTGACCATGATGTAACGATACAAACTACAGACCTGAGGATTCAACGTTTCAATGACAACCTAAAGGAGATCCTAACCCTCCAGCATAAACAGTTGGAGTAATGGTTTGGAGTCACTCCTAAGACCTATGTTACGGTATCACCCTAGAGCGACGTCCTTCTCCCGTGACCTCCGACTTCCGAGCAGCCTTACACAAGATCGGTGTAATTATAAGCCGTTCCCTTCAACCTAGAACGGGTGCGAGGTGAGGGAAGAAGAAGAACTGCTTTTAATTGGAAAGATTCTTTCTTGTCTTTATATACACATTCCCCATGCCGGGGGGGGACCTCCCCCTGGTGACCCTGATGGAGAACTGGGGCTCAATACACAACACTTGTAACACCCCCATCAGGTCCCTTCCCGCAATCGGACTAATCACTCAGACACTCAGTCCTCCTGTAATTACAATCAACAAAGGCTAAACAACCCCATTGTTGTGACCGGTGCCCGTACAATCCCCAACCCTGCCCCACCGTCTGGGGAGGTAACAAGCTTCAGACAAAACCGTCCATAACCCAACCCAATTGTTTTTTGTGACGGTGCTGTACAGATTCCCCACCCTGCCCCAGAACCCGTCTGGGAGGTAACACGCTCAGACACCGTCCATAACCCAACCCCATTGTTTGTGACGGTCCTTTCACAAATCCTCGCCATGCCCCACCGTCTGGGAGGTAACAAGGCTCAGACACCGTCGCAAAACCCAATCCCATTGTTTTTGTGACGGTGCCTGTACAATCCCCCCCCACCCTGCCCCCAACCGTCTGGGAGGTAACAAAAACAGTCTCAGACCAACACCGTCCATAACCCAACCCCATATTGTTTTGTTACGGTGCCTGTTACAATCCCCACCCTGCCCCCACCGTCTGGTAGGTAACAGCTCAGACACCGTCCCTAACCCAACCCCATTGTTTTGACGGTGCCTGTACAATCCGCGCCATGCCCCCACACGGCTGGGATGTAACAAGCTCAAGACCACCCGGCGATAACCCACCCCCATTGTTATGTGACGGTGGCCCGTACAATCCCCCCCCGCGCCATCTTCCTGGGAGTACCAAGCTCAGACCAAAACCGGTCCCATAACCCAACCCCATTGTTTGTGACGGTTTCCTGTACAAATCCCCACCCCTGCCCCACCGGGCTGGAGGTAACAAGCTCAGACACCGTCCCATACCCCAACCCATTGTTTGTGACGGTGCCTGTGAACAATCCCCACCCTGCCCCACCCGTCTGGAGGTAACAAAAGCTCAGACGCCGCCATAACCCAACCCCATTGTTTGTGACCGGTGCCTTTACCGTCCACACAATGCCCCCCCGTCTGGGAAGGATTTCGGCCGGAGACCGTCTGTTACATCACCCATCTCGCCAGGGGACGAGTAGTTAATGTTACAACCTACCCTGCAGAATAGCGGTTCCCCATACAATCCTCTTTTTGAAGATGCAATGGGGTGGTCGGCTATGCGCTAGATGTCCGATTGTCTTGCAGGATCTGCTGTACAGTATGACTGATTTTGGCCTTTGTTGCTTCGGTAACCATGGCTATATATCAAGCAGCAACAACCCTGATGAGGAACAAAGAAGAAACATAGAAGGAGAATGTAAGCTGGGGAACACACGTGTAGATATGGGCCCGATGGTCCCACTTTGAAGTATCGGCGGCCTCCACGCCATTTATCTGACCCATACAATATTGCCATCCTGACCAATCAATCCCAGAAGACAGGGATATCAGACATGACCGTAAAGCATAGTCCAGAGCTGGACACCCTCATGCTTGCGCCTCCAGCCTCCTCCGATATCTCACAGCAAGCATGATGACATCATTGTGCTGCTCAAGGTTACCCTCGAACATCCTCCAATATCGAGCCATCTGTTCCCTGCTTGAAGCTAAAACTCACATTAATTGTCCGAAGGATATTAGAAGAACCCGCTATCTGTCCTGTACACTTGGGAATCACTGATGTTGGTGTTTGGCCAACCCCGCCCTCCCCGATCACATTATCACAGAGCCCATGACAGTCCATGACTGCTTTACACAACTATTCGAAACTATTTTAGAAAAACTTTTTTTTATCAAACTTTATTATCTTTTTTTCAAACCTTGCCATCAAGAGAAGCTAAAATCCCAAATATTTTCTATACATAAATAATGCTCCTCTGTTCCATCTGAGCATGACTGGTCCACAATATTACTTAAAGCGCACCTAAACTCAAAAAAATCAAACAAAAACACCAAAAAAAAATAAATGTAGAAAATCTGCTCTAAAAAACCTTCCCCAATAGCTCAAAGTTGCTGAAAAACCTAAAGATTTTTTTTTTTTTGCCTATCCAGCCAGCGGACCGTCCTGCTGTGAGAGCTGTTGTATTTTAGATTCATGTTCGCTCCGTCCAGGCTTTAAAGTTGAGTCTGCAATAACGCCCGCGGCCACCGGAGGCGCAGATTACAATATGTGTTTCAATAGACAACAAAGTGAAAGCAGAAAAAAAAAAATCAACATGATAGCTGGTGAGATGTTGGATGCCAGCCCTCGCCGGTGAGATTATCCCCAGAGGGGGAAGTGGTGAGGGATAACTATCAGAGCTCGGCCACACTGGTAAACGATTTTTTATTTACATATGCTCCAATTTCTGGGCTTTCTAGTAGAGGATGGTACGAATTTTTCGACTTGCTATCTTTGTGAGGCTGATTGCAAAGCCCCTGAACATGGTATCAATCACCATACTTGCCCGTGAGAATGTAAGAGGTTTGGGGGAAAACATTTGAAAAAAAGAAGTGGGTTGCTCTAGCACATGTCACTTTTTGCATAAATTAAGTTCAAGTCTAAAGTCGATTCAGATTTTTCGAAATTTCCCTACTTGACTTTGAACTTAATTTGTGCAAAAACTATTTGTGTTAGAGACATACTTTCTTTTTTGGAGTGTGCCCCCAACCCTTCTCTATATCTCCACAAGTTTGGTGATGATACCGTGTTTCAGGGCTTTTGCACCTAACTCGAAATCGGTCGGCGAAATGGTCGATTTTTGAAAAAAAACAATTCGAACATCTCTAGTGGCTAGCTAGGGGAAAAGTTTGTCTGGTGGGTTTTAAGGTCCAGGACCCAGTCAATGTGATCAGAAGTTTAAATACAAGAAGAACTGAGTTGTCTAGGTTGCTAAAGTAATCATGCGCAATTTTGGGGGGATATGGGAACGCAGTTTTACCTGTAAGACAGCTGCAGGTACCTCCGGCTTCCCATGATGCTCAGCATTACGCTGTCGGCAGCTGTTGGTCCGGTCCTCCTGGCTCTCAGAAAGCAGCCCAACCAATGCTTGTCAGCACACGACACGCACTGCTGGAAGGCCCGAGGTCATCCCCGATGCTCTGGATTTGGGCTTCTCGGTTCACCACGAACACTGGGAAGACAATCAGGAGAAAATTGTGTATAGAGTTCCGGAGATGAGCGACTCTTGCCGCCACAAACACGACCACAGTTCAAACACAAATCACCCCATATGTTATCCAGCCTTATTATTAATGACACATCAACAAATGGCAACATAAACCCCGGGCATCAGCTACACACACAAATACCGTATTTTTGGGAGATAAGAGCACTTTTTTCATTTCACATCACCCACAAATCGTGGGGAAAAGGTGCCTTTATTATTGCCAAACTCGCGACCAACCCGCAGACGCGGCAATCCCCACGCTTTTCTTGCAAGAATATTACCGGGGGGTGGAGGATCTGTCAGATGAGAGTTCTGCACACCGCCCCGGATCCTTCCATCCGAAATTGTCTTGGTTATATCAGCAGAGCCCTGCTGATATAAGCATGCAGATGTTGTTGTGTGGGGAAACATCCTGCACTCACACGCTGGCGAGCTTCCTCACACATACAGCCTAGAGGGGAGAACATAAGCAGCATTCCCCCCAGCGCTGGCGCCCCTCTTTCCCCGTGTGTGACTGCAAGGGATGAGGATGCCGTAAAAAGTGGTGCTCTCTAGTGACCACCACTCATTGTGGGAGAAGTTGGTAACTGCAGGTGATTGTTTCCCTGTGTGTGTGAGGAAGATAGATTGTACCCTGAATTTTGTCTCTCTAGTGACAACCCGCTCAGTTTGTTGGCTGAAGTTGGTACTGCAGGTGGATTTGTTTTTCCCTGTTGTGTGAGGAGAATGAGATGTCGTGAAAGTTTTGCTCTCTAGTGACCTCTCAATTTGTTTGATGAAGTTGGGGTTACGTGCGGGATTGTTTTCCTCCTCCTCCCTGTGTGTGAGGAAAGATTAGATGTCCATGAGTTTGTGCTCTCTAGTGGCACCACTCAGTTGGGCTGAAGTTTGGTACTGCAGGGGATTGTTTCCGTGTGTGTGATGAAGATGAGATGTAGGAAGTGTGCTTCTCTAGTGACACAGTTTCATGTGTGGCGAAGTTGGTACTGCAGGTATTGATTTCCCTGTGGTGTGAGAAGAAGAGAGGTTACCATGAAGTGTGCTCTCTAGTGACCACCATTTCAGTTTGTGGATGAAGTTGGTACTGCAGGGATTGGTTATCCCTGTGTGTGAGGAAGATAGATGTACAGTGAAGTGTGTCTCTCTAAGTGACACCAATCTCAGTTTGTTGCTGAAATGTGTTACGCTGCAAGGGGATTGTTTTTCTTCTCCAATTGATTTGAACACTTAAATCATAGGTCAAGGTACGTCTTATAGTCCGAAAAAATCGGTACACTGATAACGAATACACTCCATTTTGATGAGATGGCAGAACCACATTCCTCATACCTTATTACTCTCTATAAGACCACATTCTTCAGCAAAAAAGCAAATACTTAATTAAAACAAATAATATATATCAATCTCATGAGACACATCTCGGACTACAACAGGATCTAAAATCACTCTATGCTTCCAAAGGAGAAGAAAATTGGCGAATAGTTGACTTTGAGTGCTTTCCTTAAGGTCATCTAACCTGACGAGATCGGGGAGGGGGGGGCCTTATTCCAGGCAGTGTGACCATGACCCGATGGTCCTCTGTCAGAGCTCCTCTGTGGAAAAGACAGTCAGGCCAACCATCTCTGCAGCAAGTCACCAATTCAGGCCTATGGGGGAGAGGCCATACCGAAGCCCCTCCTTGGTAAAAGGCACATGGCAGCCGCCTGGAGTTTACCAAAATCACCTGAAGGCACACAATTCTCTGCTCTGAGAACACAAAGATTGAAGTCTGTTGGTGTGCAATAAGCCAAGTGTCCACGTTTGGAGGAAACCAGGGCAAACAACCGCTCATCGCCAGGCCAATCCATCCCTACTGTGAAACATGGTGGGTGGCAGCTCATGATGTGGTGATGTAGCGGCAGGAAACTTGGAGACGATTCAGATAGGGAAGATGAATGCCAGCAATGTGACAGAGACGTCCCTGGGTGACAACCTGCTCCAGAGCTCTCTTTCACCATGACCACAGACCCTAAGCACACAGCCATTATATCAAGTAGCGGCTTCCTGAGAATGTCCCCGAGGGCCCAGCAAAAGCCCCAGACTGGAATCTGCATTGGAACATCTCTGGAGGATTATAAACTTGCTGCAACGATGGCTTCCCCATCCAACCTGATGGAGCTTGGGAGTGCTGCAGAGGAGGAATTCGGGGCCAAGGATAGGCGTGGCCAGCTTGTGGGAGGTGCTGTGGGGAGAAATGGGCGGGGCCCATGGAGAGGTGTGCCAAGCTTTGTGGGAGTTTGCTGTGGGGAGAATGGGAAGGGCCAAGCATAGATGTGCCCAGCTTGTGGAGGTGCTGTGGGGAGGGAATGGGGCGGGGGCCAATGATATGTTTGCCAAGCTTGGGAGGTGCTTGAGTGGGTAGGGAATGGTCTTGGGGGCCAAGGATCGTGGTTCAAGCTTGTGGGAAGTAAGGGCAGGCCAGGATAGGTGTGCCAATCTTGTGTGAGGTGCTGTGGGGCGGAATGGGCTGGTGGGCCAAGGATTAGGTTGTGCCAAGCTTGTGGGAGGTTGCTGCGGGGAGAAATGGGCGGGGCCAGGATGAGGGTGTGCCCAGCTAGAGGGAGGGTCTTGCTGTGGGAGGACTGGTCCGGGCCAATGATAGGTGTGCCAATGCTTTGTGGAAGGTGCTGCGGGGAGGAATGGGCGGGGCCAAGGATAGGTGGTGCCAACTTGTGGGAGGTGCTGCGTGGAGGAATGGGCGGGGCCAAGGATGGTGTGCCAAGCTTGTCAAAAGACTTGAGGCTGGAGTTTTTTGCTTTTGTCTGCCAAAGGGGCAATCAACAAAGTATCAAGCAAAGGCTGTGAGTACTATTACTGGCTTTCTCGTTTTTAATTTAATACATTTGCAAAGTAAAACACTTGTCCACGTTGTCATATGGGGGCCGTGTTAGAATTCTGAGGAAACAAATGAATTGAACCCATTTTTGTAAATAAGACGCGATACCAATCACTTGTGTGGGGGAAGGTAATGCGCTGTGAATACTTTCCAGGATCATTGTATATTGGATTGTCACTCTTTCTCTCGATGACCTCTTTATATATTACAGTCCTATACGCCACAACAAACGCGTCATTCTATGAGATACTTACTGGCCCTTGCTGTCCTCGTCCGTTGCTGCATCCGCTGGGAGACCACCTGGACCCCCTTAACACACCTTACTATAACATTGGACCAGGCTGTCTGCAATGCTGCTCTCCCTCAGAACCGGTCTGACCCAGGAGATCCCCAACCACACCCTAATCAGCTCTTACAGAATTCCCAAGGAAGATTGGATTCATTTCCATTAGAGCACACGCTGCCTCGACTGCTCAGGTAAACGCTTTGACTTGGTCTCAAACTGTTTGGTATAAGTGAATTGTACAAAATGCGTGACTGCTCAGAAGCAACAAAGCCCCCCCCATACACCACATCAATTAACAGGCAATTTTCTGTCTGTACAATCAACTTTTGTTCTCCCAAAACCATGTAATAATGAGGACTTCTAACCTTCCAATCACTATGTATTGTATCATTGGGGACCCGCACTACAAGCAGTGATCTAACTTTTCCAATCCACTAGTAATTCTAAATCAGGGGGGACCCGCACTACATATCGTGGATAATCTACCTTCCAATCACTATGTATCTATCAGTGAGGACCCGGGCACACACCTCATTGATAATTATACCTTCCAATCGCTATGTATTCTATCGGGAGGACCTGCACCTACATAGCTGGTGATATATACCTTCCAATCCGCTGATGTATTGCGCTATCAGGTGAGGGACCCGCACTACATAGCAGTGGATATATACCCTCCAATCACTAGTATTACTATTCTCTCAGGGAGGACACCCTGCACTACCATAGCAGTGGATTATTACCTTCCAATCACGATGTATTGTTCAGGAGGACCGGCCCTACATAGCGTGATATATACCTTCCAATCACTATGTAATTGTAATCAGGGAGGACCCGGCACTACCTAGCTGTGATATAATACCTTCCACTCACTATGTATTGTCTCAGGAGGACCCTGCACTACATAGCAGTGATATATACCTTCCAATCACGATTGTATTCTATCAGGGAGGACCGGCACTACATAGCAATGATATAATACCTTCCCTATCACTATGTATTTGTAATCAGGGAGGACCGGCACTACAAGCAATTGATATAATACCTTCCAATCACTAGTATTCGATCAGGGAGGAGACCCCGCACTACATATCATGATATATACCTTCCCAATCACTATGTATTCTATCAGGGAGGTCCCAACCACTTCATAGCAGTGATATCTACCACCTTCCAATACTATTATTCTATCATGGAGGTCACTATACTACATAGTTGTGTAGAAATCTGAATGGAAATGTATGGAGGAATCTAACGGTGTATTGGGGGCTTTTAATAAATAAAGAAAGAAAAAACAAAAATAAACCCCCACAATACTTCTACTGTCAGCAGCCAGAAAATGCCCACTAGTTCCTGTTCTTTAACACACACAGTTTGGCACCCCAGTGAATGCCCCCCAACACTAATAATAGGAAAAGAACGTGTTTCTGAAGCCCAAGCTGAGCTCTGAGGAAGCTAAGACATAAGTCAGACTGCAGTGACATCTAGTGGCCATTCTATATATTACATTGAATTAATAAAACAAACTCCGTATTTTTTTCGGCAATATAAGACGCACTTTTTTCACACCCTTGTTCTTCCCGCCCAGCTCTCCCTGGGCACGGAGGAGCGCGTCAGTTTTTAATTGGAGAGCCGATGTACGGGGCCCGTCCCACTCTGAACTGTGTAATTGCGGCCAGCCCCGAACTGGGCATGGGCATTGAAGACGAGCTAGATGTAACTGGCATCGATACCATTCATACGCAATCAGCTGCCCCATGGGCACAGAATCATGACAAAATCGTGAGAGAGAGCGAGCAGAACACAGTCCCAGCCTCCTCCCCCCCCCCCCTGCCCTCCTCCTGTAGATCATGGTAAAGTATGACGTGTTCAGCCTGAGATACTGTGACACCTAACTGAGCTTAATGGAATATTGCAGCCATTTGAAATCATTGCATTACCCCCTATCGCACTGATGAGGTCCAGATTTCTGTACCAGAAGCGCCCTTAGACTTTAAATGGAATTTTTTTTTTTGTGTTGTTTGCCTGTAACTTCCAAAAATCTTGGTCCGTACAGATAGACATCCGTGACTATAATTTATGTTTTTGAAACAACACCAATTATTATAAAAAAAATTATAGAAATGTATCTGGTGAATGCTAAATCGCTTGAATACTTATTTGGTGAAAGATTGCAAAACCGTATTTATTGATTTCAAACGTATTAGTTTGTTTATAATTACATTTTTATTTGTGTTGTTGTTTTGAATTGTATTGGATTACAGTTATCGCTGTATCCAATACAATGGCATTTGGTGGCAACCCTCTGAAAGGGTTAACTTCAAAGAACACATCTAGGAAATGACCATGGGGGTGATATTCCAGGGTGTGCTCTTTGAAGATATCCCAATTTGCAATTAATGTCCCCAGGGGGGGGTGGGACACATATCAATGGTGCAAATTGGGATATGCATGAGCAGATTAGGCTGGTAAGAGGTTGTCACAGCCGGCTTGCTAAGATCGCCACAGACACAAACCCAAAACATGTCTTCTTTTCAGGGAAAACACATCAGAAATGACAAACGTTTTTAAAACAAGGATTTGTGCAGAATGATAAGGTGGTCGGAGATGCACAACCCCAAACTCTGCGACAAATATCGTATAGATTACCCGAGGAATGTCCCAGACGACGACAAATCTCGTATGATTATACCCCGAGAATGCCAGACTTGCGACAAATATCGTATAGATTACCCAGGAATGTCCAGAACTGCGACAATATCCGTATAGATTATACCTGATGAATTTCATACTGGCGACAAAAATATCATATATATTACCCGAGAATGTCCCCAGACTGCGACAAATATCTATAGATACCCGAGGAAATGCCCAGGAACTGTGCGACAAATCGTTAATTTCCCGAGGAATGCCCCGCGGCGACAAATTAATCCGTAAGATTATCCCGAGGAATGTCCAGACTGCGACAAAATATCGTATAGATTACCCGAGGAATGTCCAGAACTGCGACAAATAATCGTATAGATTACCTGTGTGGAGTAATGTCCAACTTGCGACAAATAATCATATAGATTAACCGAGGAATTGTCCAGACTTTGGTGCGACAAATATCGTTATAGATTCCCGAGGAAAATGCCCAGACTGCGACAACTATCGTATAGATTACGTAACCCGAGGAATGTCCATAACTCGACAAATATCGTATAGATTCCTGAGGAATGTCCCAGACTGCGACAAATATCGTATAAGATTTACACCCGAGGAATTCCAGACTGCGACAAATATCGTAATAGGGATTACCCGAGGAATTTCCAGACTGCGCAAAACGTATAGATTATTACCCGAGGGAATGATCCAGAATGCGACAAATCTCTTAATAGATTACCCGAGGACGGTCCCCCAGACTGCGACAAATATCGTAATAGATTACCCGAGGAATGTCCATACTTGTGCCGCAAATATCTTATAGTTAATTACCCGAGGAATGCCCCGACTGCGACAAATATCATAAGATTATACCCGAGGAATGTCCTACTGCGACAAATATGTATGATTACCTGAGGAATGTACAAGACTGCGACAAATATCTTATAGATTAACCTGAGGAAGATCCAACTGCCGACCACATATCGTATAGATTACTCTAAGGAATGTCCAGAACCTGCAACAAATTATCGTATAGGATTACCTGAGGAATTCCAGCCTGGGCTGACAAATATCGTTAGATTACCTGATGAATGTCCAGACGCGACAAATATCTATCAAGATTACCCGAGGCATTTCCCAGACTGGCGCCAAATACGTAAGATTACCCGAGAATGTCCAGACTGCGACAAATATCATTAGATTCCGAGGCAATGTCCATAACTGCGTTTGTTGCTACAATATCGTATAGATTACCTGAGGAATGTCCCAGACTGCGACCATATCGTAGATTACCCTAGGAAATGTCCAGACTGCGACAATATCGTAATAGAGTACCCCGAGGATGTCCCAGACTGGCGACAATAGCGTATAGATTACCCGAGGAATGTCCATACTGCGACAAAATATCTATAATTACGCCGAGGGAATGCCCAGACGAGACTGCGACAAATATCATATAGATTACCCGAGGAATGTCCCAGACTGCGACAAATATCGTATTGATTACCTGAGGAATGTCCCAGACTGCGACCAATTCGTATAGAATTTACCTGAGGAATGTCCCAGACTTTGCGACAATATCGTATAGATTAACCTAGGAAATGTCCAACTAGCAACAATTTCGTATAGATTACCTTGTAGTAATGGCCAGACGCGACAAATAATCGTGGAGATTACCCGAGGAAATGTCCAGACTGCGACAAATACGTTATAGATTAATACCTGAGGAATGTCCAGACTAACCTGGCGACAAATATCGTATAGATTTACCTGAGGAATGTCAAGAACTGCGACAAATATCGTATAGATTTACCCGAGGAATTCCAACTGTGACAAATATCGGCTAGTTACCCGAGGAATGTCCAGACTGCGACAAATATCATATAGATTTACCCGAGGAAATGGGCCCAGACTGTGCGACAAATAATCGTATAGATTACCTAGGCATGTCCAGACTTTGCGACAATATCGTATAGATTTACCTAAGTAATGTCCAACTGCAACAAATATCGTATAGATTACCCTAGGAATGTCCAGACTGCGACAATATCGTATTAGATTACCTGAGGAATGTCCAACTGTGCGACAAATATCGTATAGATTACCTGAGGAATTCCAGACTGCGACAAATCTCGCTATAGAATTACCCAGGAATTCCCAGACTGCTGACAAATATCGTAATAGATTTAGACTGGAGGAAATGTCAAAACTGGTGCGACAAATATATCGTATAGATGACCCCGAGGAATTCCAACCTAGCGACAAAATGAATCGTATAGATGTACCCGAGGAATTCCAGACCTGCGACAAAATATCGTATAGATGACCCAAGGAATGGTCCAGACTGCGACAATATCGTAATATATACCCCACCGAGGAAATGCCCAGACTTGGCGACAAATATAATATAGAGTCATTACCCGAGGGAATGTCCCAGACTGCGACAAATATCGTATTGAATTAACCTGGGAATGCCAGACTGCCGACCAACTATCGTAGCTTACCTTGAGGAATTTCCCAGACTGCTCCAAATATCGTATAGATTACCTAAGGAATGTCACAGACTTTAGCACAAATATCGTATAGATTAACCTGAGGAATGTCCCAACTGCGCAAATATCCGTATAGATTATACCCGAGTAATGTCCAGACTGGCGAACAAATATCGTATAGATTACCCGAGGAATGTCCCAGACTAGCACAAAATATCATATATATTTAAACCCGAGAATGCCCGACTGCGAAAATATCGTATAAGATTACCTGAGGAATGGTCCAGACTGCGACAAAAAATCGTATAGATTACTAAGGAATGTCCAGGACTGCAAAATAATCGTATAGATTACCCCGAGGGAATGTCCAGAACTGCCGACAAATATCGTATAGATTACCTGAGGAGATTTCCAGACTTGGCGACAAATATCGTATAGATTACCTGAGGAATGTTCCAGACTTTTGCTACAAATAAGCGTATAGATTTACCCGAGGAAGTCCAGACTGCGACAAATCTCGATAGATTACCTGAGGAATGTCCAGACTGCGACAAATATCCGTATAAGACTTAAACCCGAGGAATGTCCAGACTGGCACAAATATCGATATATTACCTGAGGACATGTTCCAGATTTGCTACAAATATCTGATAGATTTACCTAGTGCATGTGCCAGACTGCGACCAATATCGTATAGATTAACCGAGGAATCCAGACTGCGACACATATCGTTATATTACCTGAGAATGTCCGATTGCGACACATATCGTATAGATTTACCTGAAGGAATGTCCCAGACTGCGACAAATATTCGTATAGATTATACCCGAGAATGTCCAGACTGGTGACAAAATTCGGTATATATTACCGAGGAATGTCCAGATGCTACAAATATCATATAGATTACCGCGAGGAATGTCCAGACTGGGCGACAAATAATCGTATAGATTAAGCCTGAGGATGGTCCCAGAACTGCGACCATATAGTAATAGATTAACTAAGGAATGTCCAGACTGCAACAATACGTATAGATTAACCCGATGAATGATCCAGACTGCGACAAAATCGTGATAGAGACCTGAGGAATGTCCAACTGCGACAAATCTCGTAGAGATTTACCTGAGAAGTGTCCAGACTGCGACAACTATCGTATAGATTATACCCAGGAATGTCCAGACTGGGCGACAATATCGGATATATTATTACCTGAGGAATGTCCAGACTGCGACAAATACGTACTAAGATTACCCGAGAATTCCAGACCTGCGACAAATAATCGTATAGATTACCCAGAGGAATGTTTCCAGACTGCTACAACATATCGTATAGATTACCCGAGGACATGTCCAGACTGCGACAATATCGTATAATTAACCCAGGAATGCCCATACTCTTTGCGACAAATATCATTAGAATTAACCCGAGGAATGTCCAGACCTGCTGTGACAATAATCGGATTGATTATCCTTGATGAATCCAGACTGTTGCGACAAATATCGTATAGATAACCTGAGGAATGTCCAGACTGCGACAAATATCGTATAGAATTACCTTAAGGAATGTCCATACTGCAACACATATCGTATAATTACCTGGAGGAATGTCCAGACTGGCGACCAAATATCGTATAGATTACCCGAGGAAGTCCAGACTACTGGCGACAAATATCGTATAGATTACCCGAGAATTGTCCAGACTGCGACAATGATCATATAAGATTACCCGAGGAAATGTCCATACTAGCGACAAATAGCGTATAGATTACCTGAGGAATGGTCCAGACTTGCGGACAAATATGGTATAGATTTAACCTAATGAAGTCCGACTTCTTGCAACAAATCATCGTATAGATTACACGAGGAAATGTCCAGACTCTGCGACAAATATCGTATAGATTACCTGAGGAAATGTCCAGACTGCGACAAATAATCGTATAGATTACCTGAGGAATGTCCCAGACTTTGCGACACATATCGTATAGATTACCCGAGGAAGTCCAGCTGCTACAAATATCGATAGATTGACCGGAGGAATGTCCAGACTGCGACAAATATCGTATAGATTACCGAGGAAATGTCCATACTGTGGACAATATCGTATAATTACCTGAGGAATGTCCCAGATTGCGACAAAATATAATCGTATCGATTACCATGAGGAATGTCCAGACTGCGACAAATAGCGTATAGATACCCGAGGAATGTCCCCGACTTGCGACAAATATCGTATAGGATTCCTGAGAATGTCCAGATTGCGACACCAGTATCGTATGATTACCTAGGAATGTCCAACTGCGACCAAATATCGTATAGATTACCTAGGAATGTGTCCAGACTGTGACACTAATCGTATAGATTACCGAGGAATGGTCCCAGAACTGCGACCAATATCATAATAGTACCCGAGGAATGTCCAGACTTCCGACAAATATCGATAGATTACCTGAGGAATGTCCCCGACTGCGACCAATAGCGTATAGATTTACCTAAGGAATGTCCAGACTGCAACAAATATCGTATAGATTACCCGAGGAAGGTCCAGACTGCTGACAATTATCGTATAGATTATACCTGATGAATGTCCCAGGACTGAGGCGACAAATATCGTATCGATTAACTTAGGAATGTCCAGACTGCTACAAAATATCGTACATTAGATTACCCGAGGAATGTCCAGACTGTGCGACAAATATCGTATAGATTACCTGAGGACTGTCCAGACTTTGGCGACAAATATCGTATATATTAAATAACCCGCGGTAAGGTCCAGACTGCGACAAATATCGTATAGATTACCCGAGGAATGTCCCAGACTGGCGACAAATATCGTATAGATTACCCGAGGAATGTCCAGGACTGGCCGACAAATGATCGTCTAGTTACCCGAGAATCCCATACTGCGACAAATCTCATATAGATTACCCGAGGAATGTCCGACTGCCGTACAAATAATCGTATTGATTACCTTCGGAATGTCCAGACTGCGACAAATACTCTATAGATTACTGATGAATGTCCAGACTTGCGACAAATATCGTATAGATTACCAGGAATGGGTCCAGACTGCAAACAAATCCCGTATAAGATTACCTGAAGGCATGTCCCGACCGTGCTGACAATAATCGTATAGATCTACCGAGGAAATGTCCCGACTTGCGACAATCGTATAGACTCCCCGAGTAATGTCCCTACTTGCGACAAATATCATATAGTTTACCCGAGGAATGTCCAGGACTGCGACAAATATCGCGTATAATTAACCTGAGGAATGTCCAGACTTGGCGACAAATATCGTATAGATTACCTAAGGAATGGTCCAGACTGCAACAAAATATCCGGTATAGATTACCCAGGAATGTCAGACTGCGACAAATATCGTATAGATAACCTGAGATGTCCAGACTGCGACAACTATCGTATAATTACCTGAGGAAGGGCCAGACTGCGACAATAAACGTATAGATTACCCGAGGAAGTCCATACTTCGACAAATATATCGTATAGATTACCTGAGGAATGGTCCAGACTGCTGCGACAATATCGTATGATTACCCGAGGATGTCCAGACTTAGGCGACAAATAATCTATAGATACCTGAGGAATGTCCCGATTGCGACAATCATCCGTATAGATTATACCTGAGGAATGGTCCAGACTTCTACTGGCTGTACAAATTAATCGTATAGATTACCCGAGGATGTCCAGACTGCGACAAATATCGTATAGATTACCTGAGGAATGTCCGATTGCGAC
>CM070037.1:127322687-127332915 GCA_036250615.1 Ptychadena robeensis | reverse complement strand
TACTAAGCCGCGTCTCTGCGAAATGTAACGCTGGGTCATCTGCGTCCGATACTAAGCCGCCTTCTTCTCTCCCCTCAGTGTCGCAGTTTAAGATGATGGGCTATTCCTACGATGAAGACCTGGAGGAGATGTGTCCAGTGTGCGGGGACAAGGTGTCCGGATATCACTACGGACTGCTGACCTGCGAGAGCTGCAAGGTGCGTCGCTATATATATGTTATATATGTGTGTGTGCATGTGTATGAGTGTGTGCAACGCTCAGAGTGTCGCTATATATATATATACAGTATGTTATATATGTGTGTGCATGTGTGCGTCGCTCAATGTGTCGCTATATATATATATATATATATATGTTGTATGTGTGTGCATGTGTGTGTGTGTGTGCATGCGTGCGTCGCTCAGAGTGTCGCTATATATATATGTTATATTATATGTGTGTGCGTGTGTGTATGTGTGTGTGCGTAGCTGAGAGTGTCGCTATATATATATTATATGTGTATGTGTGTGTATGTATGTGTGTGTGCGTAGCTGAGAGTGTCACTATTTATGTATATAACATATATGTGTGTATGTGTATGCGTGTATGTGTGCGTAGCTGAGAATGTCGCTATTTATGAATATTATATATGTGTGTGTATGTATGTGTGTGTGTGTGTGTGCATGCGTAGCTGAGCTATTTATATATATTATATTTGTGTGTGTGTGTGCGTAGCTGAGAGTGTCGCTATATATATATATGTTATATATGTCTGTGTGTGTGTATGTATGTGTGTGTGCATAGCTTAGTGTCGCTATATATATATGTTATATATGTCTGTGTTTGTGTATGTATGTGTGTGTACGTAGCTGAGAGTGTCACTATTTATATATATTATATTTGTGTATGTATGTGTGTGCGTGTATGTATGTGTATGCTTGTGTGCATGCGCAGCTGAGAGTGTAGCTATTTATATATATATTATATATGTGCGTGTATGTATGTGTGTGTGCGTAGCTGAGAGTGTCCAAATTTATATATTATATATGTGTATGCGTGTATGTGTGCGTAGCTAGGAATGTAGCTATTTATGTATATTTTATATGTGTGTGTATGTATGTGTATGCGTGTGTGTACGTAGCTGAGAGTGTAGCTATTTATATATATTATATTTGTGCGTGTATGTATGTGTGCGCATGTGTGTAGCTGAGAATGTCGCTATTTATGTATATTAGATACATGTGTGTGTGCAGGGCTCTCCTAGGGATTAGGAGGCTCTCCCTGGGATTGGGATGCTCTACCCGGGATCAGGAGGCCCTCCCCAGGATCAGGAGTCTCTCCCCGGGATCAGGAGGCTCTCCCTGGGATCAGAAGGCTCTTCCGGGATTAGGGGGCTCTCCCCGGGATCAGGAGGCTCTCCCTGGGATCAGAAGGCTCTCCCCGGGATCAGGAGGCTCTCCCAGGGCTAAGGGGACTCACCCCAGGATCAGGAGGCTCTCCCCGGGATCAGGAGGCTCTCCCCGGGATCGGGAGGCTCTCCCCAGTATCAGGAGGCTCTCCCCGGGATTAGGAGGCTCTCCCCCGGGATAAGGGACTCTCTCTCTCTCTTATTTTCGTACAATAGTCTTGGATCTGCCCTCCCACTTCACATGTAACGTGCATGATTATTGTATCCAGATTTACATGTCGTGTCTGGAAGCAGAATAATCCTCTCCTCGGGGCCTAACTTTTCTATTGTGATAAAATATTGATTCCTCAATTGATCTGACGGATCCCAACAATAAACATCAACTTGTCCATTGATTACTTGGACTTCAGATATCAATGGAAACCCGATTCTGCTGAGAATTCTGATATAAAGTGATATTCGAGGATCCATGGTGAAGCCTCTTAGGCCCCCCATACACCTTTAGATTTCTTTGTCAGATTTCCTTTAGATCTCCTTTTGTGTTATCAAAACCATGTAATATGACTGAGAGAGAGATCTAATGGTGCATGGGGGGCTTTATACTTCTCTGGTGAGATGAGGACAGTGGAATTACTTGTAAATGTATTTATTATTTAAGTTATTGTGTACAAACTGAGCAATTTGGGAGCAATTTAAACATAGTGGGGGTGTGATCTTGTATTAGATACTTGCCCATGTTGGATGTTCTTAGGGTCCCCATACACCTTCAGATTTCTCTGTCAGATTTCCTTAAGATCTCCTTTTGTTTTACCAAAACCATGTAATATGAGGGACTTTCTAACCCATCAAGTCTCCCTGTGTCCAATCGCAGAGGACCCGGCACTACATAGTTGTTGGTAGATCTAAAGGATATCTGACGGAGAGATCTAAAGGTGTATGGCCAGCTTAACACTGACGGGGCTGTTGTTTGTTGGCTGTAAACATATAAAAAATAAAACTTACAAATGTTACTGAGACCGACCGTCACTGTTACACTGGGGAGGTTTAAGGTAACAACGCTCTGGCTGTTTGAACCCGTCTGGGTAGAGGCTGCAGCATATTTAAGGTGGAATTTTAAAAACAACTTCCAAATATCTCCTCTTTGGTGCTGTGTATAATTAATAATTAAAAAGAAAAGTTTCCTGTGATGCTTATTTCTGCAATCATATAGATTCTGTCTATAGATCTAGAAGATTACAGCATAACATACCCAAAGCTGTTCATTTGAAGACTTAAAGTCAGTAGAACATAACAATCTGCACTTTCCACCTTAAAAAAGTCAAAGAAAATGTGTTTACATTTTAAAAAAAAAACTAAACAAAACATATGTGTATATTTAAAGCTTTATTTATTTATCGGGTTTGATTTTTTCAAGTCCATTCAAATCCAAGTCTGTGTCAGTGAATACGGTGAGTCCGCACGGTCACATGGAGGATTGTATCAGTCACATCAATAGAGTTGTGTACGAAGGCCGTGATTGCGGCGGCACATCTCCCCCTGTGACTTTTTCATGTGTCTGGCTTCATTCAGCAAAATAAGGAATTTGTTATGTTACAAAAACATCCATTGATGACTTTACGTCTCTTTTCCATCCTCAGGGCTTTTTTAAGCGGACGGTTCAGAACAATAAGAGATATACGTGCATCGAAAACCAGACGTGTCAGATCGACAAGACGCAGAGGAAGAGGTGTCCGTACTGCAGGTTCCAGAAGTGTCTCAGTGTGGGGATGAAGTTAGAAGGTAATAGTGATTACGCCGATAAAACCCCCTTCATCCGGACCTGTCACTGTATCTATATATACCTAATCCTATATCCTTATCTATATTTATAGCTGTAATTATATCTATAACTATATCTATATACCTATATATAACCTATATACACTCACACAGCTCCTATACCTTCATCTGGACCTGTCACTGTATCTATATATACCTAATCCTATATCCTTATCTATAATCATAATTATACTTCTAACTGTATCTATATATACATATATATTAATTATACCTGTAATTATATCTATAATTATATCTATATACCTATATATAACCTATATACACTCACACAGCTCCTATTCCTTCATCTGGACCTGTCACTGTATCTATATCTATATAAACCTCATCCTATATCCTTATCTATAATCATTAATTCATCAAGTATACCTGTAATGATATCTCTACCTATACATACAAATATAAACCTACTCCTATACCTCTATCCATTCCCATACATTACATTACTGTATCCTTATCTCTAATCATTTATTCATCAACTATACCTGTAACAATATCTCTACCTATATATACAAATATATACCTACTCCTGTCTTTATCTAATCCAATAACTTAACGTGTAATGATATCTATACACATATATTACCAGTTCCTTTATCTGGACCTGTAACTATCTATATATACCTATTACTATATCCATATCTATAATCATTTATCATTTATTCATCAATTATACCTGTAACGAAATCTATATCTATGTTTACAAATATATATATACCAATTTCTTTATCTGGACCTGCCACTTTATCTATATATACCTATTCCCATAACCGTATCTATAGTCATAACTATACCTGTAACTGTATTTATATATATTCATTATTACTATATCTTTATTATCTATAATCATTTATTCATCAGTTATACCTGTAACTATATCTTTACCTATATAAACAAATATATACCTAATCTTATATCCTTATCTATTCCCATAACTATACCTGTAATTATATATATATATATATATATATATACCTAATCCTATATCCTTATATATAATCATTTATTCATCAAGTATGCCTGTAACTATATCTCTACCTATACATACAAATATAAACCTAATCCTTATCAATTCCCATAAATATACATGTAATGATATCTATATATACTTAATCCTATAACCATATACCTGTAACTGTATCTATATACACACACACATACATATATATACTTATTACAATATCCTTATCTATAGTCATAATTATACCTGTATTATATCTATAACTATATCTATATACCTATATAGAACCTATATACACTCACACAGCTCCTATACCTTCATCTGGACCTGTCACTGTATCTATATATACACATATATATTTATATACCTAATCCTATATCCTTATCTATTATCATTTATTCATTAAGTATACCTGTAACAAAATCTATACCTATATATAAAAAATAAACCTGCTCCTATAGTTTTATCTATTCCCATAACTATATGTGTATGATATCTATACCTATATATACACAAATATACCAAATCCTTTATCTATACATATATATAGACCTAATCCTATAGACTTATCTATACTCATAACTATACCTGTAAATATATCTATACCGATATATATACCAATATCTATTCTTATGTCCCATATACCATAGCTGTTCATTTCTCTATAGGTATTTTTGTATCTCTATCTATTCCCATACCATATCTGTAAATGTTTCTATAACTGTTTATATATACCAACACCCATTCATATGTCTATACTCTTATCTATACGGCAACACCACCTTTACATTCCAGACTTTTATCTATACTCTGATCTATACCTGTAAATATATCTCTACATATTGACAAATTACTTTATCTATATTTTTTGTCATAAATGTAACTGTATCCATATCTATACCTTCACCAATACTGACGCTGATACCAATGTCTGCTTTATTTGTGGAATGTCATTGGTTAGAAGCATAATCCCATAGTAATATTAATAATAACGTTTTACTGCAAAGTATAAAATAAGTATGATAAATACCTATCCAAATTTGCACTGGGACCCCCCAGCTGCTATGTATATTGGATTCTATATGGTCCTGTATGATCCCCGAGTCCATGAAGCTGATACACAGAAAATAGGACCAACTAAAGTTGTCCCTTCTAATATATGGAAAATATTTCCTTCATCATTTCTTCTGTTCTTTATGTTAAAAGGGAATCTGTCACAGAGTGCTGAGATAATCATATATAATAATATATAACATAATAGTATGTAATAGAGTCATATATAATTATATAGAATACAATGATGTGTAATATAATGAAATATAATATACCAATATACAATGATATGTCATGTAATGATATACAATATAAAATATATAAGATAAGATAAAAGATACAAAATCAATTGATACATAATATCATAAAATATAATGATAAGTAATATAATGGCATAATATATAACAATATATCATACAATGATAAGTAATATATAATATAATGATGATGATAATGATAAGTAATGTGACATATAATATAACAATATATAAAATAATGAAATATAATGATAAGTAATATCATGACATATAATAGAACAATATAAATTATAATGATAAGTGATATAACAATATATAATATAATGATAAGTAATATAATGACATATAATGTAACAATATATAATATAATGATAAGTGATATAATGACATATAATATATAATATCTAATATAATAACATATAATATAACAATATATAATATAATGATAAGTAATATAACAACATATAATATAACAATATATGATACAATGATACGTGATAGAACAATATTTAATATAATACTAAGTAATATAACGACATATAATATAACAATATATAATACAATGATAAGTAATATAATGACATATAATATAACAATATATAATATAATGATAAGTAAAATAATGACATATAATGTAACAATATATAATATAATGATAAGTGATATAATGACATATAATATAACAATATATAATATAATGATAAGTAATATAACGACATATAATATAACAATATATGATACAATGATACGTGATAGAACAATATATAATATAATACTAAGTAATATAATGACATATAATATAACAATATATAATACAATGATAAGTAATATAATGACATATAATAACAATGATAATGATATATAATAGAACAATATATAATATCAGCGGCTGTTGCGATGTAATACAGATTTGTGATTGACCCCACTCAGTATAGGGACCCCCAGCCTGCAGCTCCTGCACAATAGTAAAGGTTTAGGAACAGTGTAGTACGGTCGGTGCTTTTCCACCGCTGACCCCCCGGCAGGAATCCTATAACATAAATGTGGAGGTTGAAGCGGGGATACGCTGCGACGCCTGTGACAGATTCTGTTCCGTTCTGAAGCCGAGCTGAGGAATTACCCGCCGCTTACAATATGTGAAGATTGGCTTTAGTCCTTGTGATAATACGTGAGAGCGCGGCGCAGCGGAGACGGTGTCGGTAATTCCCTGTTACGGCAATTTTAAGGACGAAAAAAAAGAGGTTCGGAGCGAAAGGTCGCCGGGGTCACCCCAACCACAAATACATTTTTTGATTATCACCCGGCAACTGATCTTCTCATTCGGGACGTCAAACTTTCTTTTCCCTTAAAAAAAGACACTTTTATAGGTTTCCAGATGTGGAGAGTGGAGGATATAAAATGCCGAAAAAGAAAAATAAACCCAGCAGACAGGGAAATGTGAGGAGGGAGGGAGGCTTTCTGAGGACTTTCTCTTCCACCCCCCGAAAAACTCTCTCTGTCTCTAATTATTCAAAGAATTCCAGAATTACCAAGAAAAACACGAATAAAACATAACATTTATGACGAGTTCTTCTACAGCTTGTCATACATACATCATATATACACACACACACCAGTATCCTATACACACACACACCAGTATATATACACACCAGTATACCTATACACAATGCACACACACCAGTATACCTATACACACACCAGTATCCTATACACAATGCACACACACCAGTATATATACACACACACCAGTATATACACACACCAGTATACCTATATACACACACACACACCAGTATATATACACACCAGTATACCTATACACACACACACCAGTATACCTATACACACACACACACACACCAGTATACCTATACACAATGCACACCAGTATACACACACACACCAGTATACCTATACACTATGCACACACACCAGTATATATACACACATACACCAGTATACCTATATACAATGCACACACACCAGTATACCTATACACAATGCACACACACCAGTATCCTATACACACAGACACATACACCAGTATACCTACACACACACCAGTATCCTATACACAATGCACACACACCAGTATACCTAGTTCTTTTACAGCTTGTCATACATACATCATATATATACACACAATGCACACACATCAGTATATATACACACACACACCAGTATTCTATACACAATGCACACACACCAGTATATATATATACACACACACACACACACACACCAGTATACATATACACAATGCACACCAGTATATACACACACACACACCAGTATACCTATACACAAAGCACACACACCAGTATATATACACACACCAGTATATCTATACACACACCAGTATACCTATACACAATGCACACACACCAGTATATACACACACACACACCAGTATACCTATACACAAAGCACACACACACCAGTATATATACACACATCAGTATATCTATACACACACCAGATACACAATGCACACACACACCAGTATATCTATACACACACCAGTGTACCTATACACAATGCACACACACCAGTATAATACACACACACCAGTATACCTAAATGTATGCAGATAAATTAATATACACACACATCAATACTCACAAATATATAGACCAGTATACCTATACATACATGTATACTAGTATATTTACAAATACACACCAGTATACCTATACACAAATGTAGTATATATACGCACACACCAGTATCCCTATATGTATGCAGATACATGCATATATACACATATACATACACACTAATATATACCAGTATATACATCACACAACTATACCGGTGTACCTATATACAAATGTATACCAGTCTATATGTATCTCTACTAATACTGATATATACAATGGAACCTATACATATGCAGACATATAAATACACATACATACATACACACACACATATTTAACAATATACATATAATTGTGCAGACATATAGTCACACATAGAAGCACTCTAATATATACCAGTCATACATCTATATACACCAGTACACCTATAGCTATGCCCATACAGGCATGTACACACATACATACACATAAATATACACCAGCATACATATACATATGCAGTCATACACACAAATATATTACATGTACCTATACAGATGCACGCACATACTCACAACTATACACACCAGTATATATTTACATACATATACACTAATATATACCAGTATAAATATACTTATATTCACACATAAATATATACTCTTGTATACTTATATGCATGCACATATAATCATGCACACACACACAAATATATACCAGTATACCTAAAAATATAGCAGACACATACGTGCACACACATACATACACACTAATGTATACCAGTATACATATGCAGTCATACACAAATATATGTACCTGTACTATGGACACACATGGACATACACACACATAGATGACATACAAACATATACACATACAAAAATATGTACCAGTATGCCCATACATATAGATACACAAATGCAGGTATACACCAATACATACATATAGTACATACTCACAAAAAAAATAAAATATATATATATATACACACAAATATATGCACATACATTAAGTACATACATACAGACATATATACACACACATACATACACACAAATATATACCAGTATGCCCATAGGTGTATATATATACACACCCATACAGTTACACACATACATACAAACATACATACACACACACATACATACATACATACATATATATATACACCATACAGGTACACACACATACATACATATATACATACATACATACACACACAGTATACCCAGCTGCGCTCAGTGACACACTATGTGTGTATTCCTCTAGTTGGATATAAATGTCCGGTATAGCCGTCTCCCCCTATAACTCATACTCCGCGTAATGACACCGCAGTGTATACTTTGCTAATAGACCCATTAAAGGTAAATCGCGGCCTATAAATTACTCCGATTCATTAATTGCGCGGCGAGTCTTTATGCCGGTTGTGTGTGCGCGGTCCCCATGCATATTTAATGACCCTGTAATCACTCCTTTGCATAAGAGCCACTGGCCAAGGTAGGCGCAGTCGGTGTCACCCGCCATCCCATTAAAGTTGCGCTGCCGTGGAACTCACCGCTGTGCTAATCCCCATTATAATCCCCCCCCGGCTGCCGCCGATCCACTTCTGGTTCATTATTCCTAAAACTCAAGACTTTGCTGTTCACCGGCTTGTGTTCGGATAAATTGCTTTTTTTTTAATCTTTTCAAGAAAGTGACGAGCCGACAAAATTCCAGTTTTATTTCGGAGCCGGAATATTTTGAAGTAAATACAGAAGTGTCTGAGCAGAGGGTACATTGGGAGTAGGTGTGATGGGGGGAGGGGGTCAGGGTATTGGGGGGAGGGGGTATCAGGGTATTGAGAGTCAGGATATTGGGTATCAGGGTATCAGGGTCAGCATATCAGTGGTCAGGATATCGGGGGTCAGGATTAGAGATGGTCGAAATGAATAAAATTCGATTCTACTTAAATGTCGAGTTTCCCAATCGAATTTCGATTCGAATGCGAAATTTCTACTTTTTCGAATAGAAATTTCTAAAGTCGAAAATTTGCATAAAACACTCATAAATTCGCATAAAGCCGAAAATTCACTTAAGGTCAAAAATTCACATTAGGTGGAAAATTTTGATTTGCTGTATGAGCTGTAATAGAAGAATCAGTGTACATAGTAGC
>CM070037.1:127263266-127279700 GCA_036250615.1 Ptychadena robeensis | reverse complement strand
GTTGGTAGATCTAATGGAAATTGTATGGAGTGATCTAAAGGTGTATGGGGGGGCTTAAAACAATTACAATTGGGAATAAAATTTATCAAAAAAGGATTGGACGTGCTGGTAAATTGTAATTGGTTGCATTGAAATTGATGACACTTTCAGTCGATCCCAAAAAAGTTAATCAAATATCTGTTACTACAGTTGGCAGACATACAATCAATCACCGATTTCCCTGACCCCAAAACATGTATCTTTTTAAGTTGATTGAACAGAAAATCTAGACGTGTATGGGGGGGCTTTAGAGAAGTAAGCTAGCCATACACAGCTTCGATTTTATGTACAATTGTTGTTAAGCTAGCCACACATGGTTCAATTGACTGTACAATCAATGTAATTCGATCAATTTTTTCGATTGAAAATTGAAGCATGTCCACATGGTACGATCGTTGAAATTCGATTTTTTTTTTTTTTTTTAATCATTAAAGTTTGAAATTCGATTTTAATTGTCATTTTGCTCGATCGAAATTTGATCGGACCAGTTGGAAAATTTTGATTGATTGTCCCCACACTGTGTCTCATTGTTTGTACTGTTGTTTGACCCGTCCAATTGAGATTCGATTCAATCAATTAGCATACTGTGACTTCTGGGAGGAGGGAAATGTAATACAGTCATTTAAACCATGCAAGCATGCATTGTAATGGCGGTGTGTCTGGTCACTGACTCACAAGCATGCAAATGGCGATCTCTGTGAATTCATCTCCTAATGTAATGTGTGCCCCCCCCCCCCCAGTGTCCTTTTGCCACGATTATAATGCACTGGATTCAAATGCAAAGATATGACCTATGGGTTTTTGATCACTCTGTGACAATCGCTTTTTGATTACTCTAGGTTTAAAAACGATTAAATTCAATCGAAGTCGGGCTTTGATTGCATACTCAATGTGGTGTGTACTTCGATTCAATTACAATCGACATACGATTTAATGATCGAAAACTTCGATCGAATTGATGATCGATTTGATGTCAATTGAACCATGTATGGCTAGCTTTAGATTTGATTTTGGAGTTTGATGGATTAATTGAAAATCGATCATCGATTACCACACGGAGAGTACGATTATTGAGCGATTTGGACTGTAAATCTAACGATTTTAGTTTCAATCGGAAGTGATGTGTTAAAGGGGAGTAGCCACACACATCGAGTATTAGTGACCTTATATTGAAAACCTGAAGGAACGTAGTTTGATGATTGTACAATCAACCACAATTTTCCAACTTGTCCGATCAAATTTCAATCGACGATTTGACAATAATCGATCAATTATCGTCATTTGTACCATGTGGGCTGAAAACCTATTTTCATTCAATCGGTCATATTTTTCATCTGAATACGCCAACTGAACGCTTAAATTGAACTGTGTACGGCTAGCTTTAAGCTGCCCACACACAGGAAGATTCTCCCTCAATAGATGAGGGATGGACTGCAGTGTGATGACATGACGACGAGGATCGGCGGGCACCCTTTGTGTACCCGCCAAAGTAATGGGATCGGCCAGAGACATACGGACAGGTGCGTTCTGTGGCTGATTGAGTTTCTTGCATGATATGATGATTCTTGCAGACATGGATCGGCTGCTCCATGTGGGCACTCACGATCTGCGGCCGATAGATTAGAGCGAGCACATGCCGGTCAATTGGCTGCAAAATCGACCGCGGATCGCAGCATGTACAGGGATCTTTAATTGTGAATGTTCTGAATATAAAATAAAATTCTAAATTACGCAAATGTAGGACGGTTGATGATGATCAGAGCCCCATCAGAACGCTTCCTCAACATTGCTTTAACACGAACTCTGTTACTGTTTACCATGAAAGTTGCTGACATCTTATTGTTAATGTAAAGGTCGCCATGCACAGGTCGATTTTCCACTCGATGTTTGATCGATCACTGCGCGCGTTCACGAGTTCGATCGGAAATCGATCGGCAGGGTTTTGATCACCCTGAACGATCGACCCCAAAAAAACAGAATCTACAAAAAATCGGATCGGACAATTAACCGACATGTTGGTATTTGGTCGATCGTTTGGCAATCGGAGTACATTGATGGACCCATAGCCCTATGCAGCAGCCTTTCCCATCGATATATTCTGTGGAATCGGCCATTTTGGAGATCAGCTCATGTCCACATCCAACCACAAATCGGATTCCCAAGGTGGTGTTGCATCTATTCTCAATCCGATCAATTTGCCGATTCCTGATCGCTTGGAAAGATCAGCATTTGATCGCTGACAAATCGACCTGTGTATGGCGACCTTAACTGGATGAGATTTTTTATTGTTTCCTTCTTCTAATGTTTGTCTCTTATTTGCTTTTACAGGTAAGAAATGTGATGAACCTGAGTTAGTAAATGGATATATTTACAACCGTTGGCAGTATCGTTTCCCAATGACTCCTGGACGTTATTTCTATTTCTATTGTAATAATGATGGATTTCTACCTAAATCTAAAAACTACTATGACACAATAACGTGTACAAGGAATGGATGGGACCGCGAGACAAAGTGCTTCAGTAAGTAATCTTTCATTATTTAGATTTCCCTTCTCCACGCAGAGCATTGTCCTCATCAGTGACACAGAAACCACTGAACACCTTTCATATATGAAACACATTCATTTATCGGAATCTTCAGTCATTGGTAATGTGACACTAAACATTTACTGCAGATCCATAAATCCCTGGAAACCCCTTCATCAGGAAGATACAGCAGAATGAGTGATTGGTGAATGTCACATTCACTGCATTATAGATTCACCCATTGTGGTGTCAGTATCTCTCACATTCCATACAGCCGTCCTTATCATTACATGGTGACAGCGCTCTTCTCACTGCACGTTACCCTGTGATCTGTGTGCAGCTGAACCAGTGGGCCACAATGGTTACTTAAATTTGACAGAGGGCCTGGACAAAGAACTTGTAAGGGTGGAAAATTCAAAAAGATTACCATATTTTTCGCCATATAAGACGCATTTTTTCACCCCCAAAATTGGGGGGGGGGGGGGCGAAAAGTGCCTGCATCTTATACGCCGAATGCACCTTGGCTGCCCGCCAGCTCTCCCGGCACGGAGATTAGCTGGGGGAGCTGGAGGAGCTGTCAGATGTGAGATGACGGCTAATGCCGACTCTCCCATTTGAACTGTGTAATTGCCTATGCCAGCCCTGAACTGGCATAGGCAATGAAGAGAAAAGAATAGATGAACTTGTATCTATACCTTTTCTCTTCTGTCCGTGGGAACAGCAATCACTCCCCACGGACACAGTGAGAGGAGAGGAGACAGCCCGGCCCCCCCTCCTCCTGCAGATCAGTGTAGAGATGACATGTGTTCATCTGAGAGTGTACTGCTGCTAGTGACACCTACTGGCTGAATTGAATATTGCATTCATTGATTTCATTGCATTATTCCAATTGATGTGAAAACGTATTAAATCTTTTTTTTCTGGTTTTCCTGCCCTAAAAACTCTAAAACGTCTTATATGGCAAAAAATACAGTACATTGATAAATTAATACATTTTCTGTACTGCTTAAAAAACAAAAACTACGGCCTCTAAGAGACCATAACAAATCCTCCTCTAGGCATTATCTTCACTTATTGCAGGGAAGGAGTAGAGGGGAGTCAGAATGTCTTGACACCAAGGTTCCGGATTAAAATACCAAAAAGGGCCCATGGGGTGTAGTTTGACTTTATCAAAGCTAAACCTTCCTGTCTTTCAAAAACAAAAGTCAAATTTACTGAAGAGAATGTCGGGGGGGGGGGGTGCTCACAATCCCCTCCAGTCCTGTTCCCTTTGACATAGTTGCAGTTCCGGCCCCAGCCACTGGGAGCCCTTGGAATGCCTTCCTCACTGTGCCCAAAGTAACAATTTTAATTGGCTGGCGTGCAGATACAGAGAAAGTGAGAGGACTCGTCATCTATTCCTGTGAAAGAAAAGGTGACTTCACACAACCTAACTAGAAATAACAGTGTAACACTATGGTAGCGTCTCTTTAGATGGCTAGATTCCTTTCTGGGTCATTCATGGTTTACGGACACTTCCATTCTCTTGTGGGGGGGGGGGCTTAATTGTCTAAGTGAAATAAAAGTCTATCACTACAAACTGAGATCAGTTTCAGGACCTCTGCAATGAGACTGGACATGCTCTCACTCACTTTCGGGCCAAATCCTGACTGATACAACCCATTCTCTCATCATCACTTCTCTGAGTTTGTCAGAATGAGTTGGTTTTTGTTTGTCCACCCGCCTCTTGAGGAATGACCACAAGTTCTCAGATCTGGGGATTTTCCAGGCCATGGACCCAGAATGTCCCCGGGCCACTTAGTTCTCACTCTTGCCTTATGGCGCGGTGCTCCATCGCTCTGGGAAATGCATTGTTCTTCACCAAACTGTTGTTGGATTGTTGGAAGAAGTTGCTGGTGGGCGGGGTTTTGGTTCCATTCTTTATTCATGGTTTCTGTGTTTTGGGGAAAATTGTGAGTGAGCCCCCTCCCTTGGATGAGAATCCCCCCACACATGAATGGTCTCAGGATGCGTTACTGTTGGCATGACTCACCTTTTCTTCTACGGACAAGTCCTTCTCCAGACGCCCCAAACAATGGGAAAGGGGCTTCATCGAAGAGTATGCATTTGCCCCAGTCCTTAGCCGTCCATTCACCAGACTTTCTGCAGAAGATCAATCTGTCCCGGATGGTTTTTGGGAGAGAAGTGGCTTCTTTGCCGCCCTTCCTGACACCTGGCCATCTTCCAAAAGTGTTCGCCTCACTGTGCGGGCAGATGCGTTCACACCTGCATGCTGCCACTCCTGAGCGACCTCTGCACTGGTGGCATTCCGATCCCGCAGCTGAATCCTCTTGACTTTCTTTGACGCCCTGTAGCCTTCTTAACAAGAATTGAACCTCTTTTCCTCTTTCCTCTTGAAGTTCTTGATGATCCTATAGCTAGCCATACATTGTCGGATTCCATGGCCGATCGATCACCTATCCGATCGATTCCGGCGATGTCAGCGGGAATCGGAGGTCCGATCGATCGGCCAATTAAGTGTGTCCGATCGCTGCATACCACCTTGTCCCACGGATTCCTGGACGATTCCGTGTCCGATCGCTTACTTCCCAAATGGCAACTCCCCCTGATGTGTGCTGAATCGGATCAGAAAGACCAACATGTTGGTTCTCTGTCCGATCCGATTCTGGGCCCCCGAACGATTGGACGTGATCGGACGGACAAGGTGGGCTTCACGCGATTCCGGGACGATCATTTCGCGTGCACGCGCCCGGAATTGATCGTCCCGGAATCCGTTGGGAAATGGACCCGTGTATGGGGGCCTTAAAAATTGTTGATTAAGGTGCAATCTTAGCAGCCACAATATCCTCGCCTGTAAAGCCATTTTTATGCAATGCAATGATGGCTGCACGCGTTTCTTTGCAGGTCACCATGGTTAACAATGGAAGAGCAATGATTTCAAGCTTCACCCCCCTTTTAACATGTCAGATCTGCCATTCTAACCCAATTAGCCTGACATAGCGATCTCTAGCCTTGTGCTCGTCAACATTCTCACCTGATTTAACAAGACGATTTTTTGGGGATTTTGTTAATTTTCATGGCAAAGAAAGATTTTTATGCAATTCATCTGAGCACTCTTCATAACATTCTGGAGTATGTGCAAATTGCTATTATAAAAACTTAAGCAGCAACTTTTCCAATTTCAAATATTTGTGTCATTCTCAAATTGTCCAGGACTGTACATTATACACTGGTTGGCCAGGGATAGCTTGCTTGAGAACCACCACCGGTCGTTCTTCCCAGGGAATCTGCAACTTGCCATACTGATGCGCACCCTTGCATTGAATGAGCACGTAGTCTCCTGGTTGAAGAAGGTACCGGGTCACATCCCCCTCTTCTGGGGTGCCCCAGTTTCAGTCCTGCGTAAACGCTGAGACTTCCCGCAGCTGCTTCTGCCATTCCTTCAACCAGGAAGCCGGTGTATGCTGGGGCTTCTCATCCAGAGCCTTGGGACTGCATGACCATCACGTGGTACGGTGTTCATCCGGTAGCGGCATGAACGGTGTGGTCGTATTGCCAAACCAACTCGGCAAGGTATTGGGTCCACATGCGCCGTTTCTCCCTCGATAGGCTCTGTAGCAGCTGTAAGAGAGTCCGATTGAACCGTTCACAGGCCCCGTTTCCCTGAGGGTGATAGGGGCTAGTGTGGGACTTCTGGATCCCGGCTAGCTGGCACCTCGAAAGAATGGGTCTCGAAATAATTTGCTCTCGAAGCAGGGGCCTTGGTCGGAATGGATCTGCGTGGGGCACCCATAGGGCAAGCAGAAGTGCCTCCACACGTTAAGGGCTGCCGTCTTGGCGGTTTGGTCTCGGGTGGCTACTGGCACAGCAAACCTTGTGGTCCACCACCTCTCGCAGGCGTATGTATGTCACTTTGCGCTGGACGCTAAAGAAGGTCTTGTGGATTCCCTAATGCCCTTACTCAACGTGCACTTGTTCGGCAATGGCGCGGGTCCGAGAGGACCACTTGCCAGGTGACCTGGGCCTCGTGAGGGAACCAGAATCATTTGTACATTACCCCACACAGGATGATGTATTGGGTCCAGTCTCTGAGTAGCTGTGTGGTCTCTCGTGGCCATTGCTCCCTTTTCTCACTCTCCACTGTACATGGCCTGTTGCAGTGGGACGGTGATCGGGTCCCCCCATTGCACATCCACCCAGTCGTAGTCTCTTAGTACATGGATGAGGCTGGAATAGGCCTGGTTCTTCGGCCGGAGTCCTGTTAAATTTGGGATCTCGGTCTATTTTTCCTCAAGGTCAGGCATCTGGGTGGGCTTGTCCCTGGGGTGCCTGGAATGGGCGTCCGCCACTGCATTGCTCTTAACTGGGTGGTTATGGTGCGTGTAGTCAAACTTGGCCAACCGGGCAGCCCAGCATTGCTTGAGGACGCCCAACTTGGCAGTGTTCAAGTGTACCAGGGGGTAACTGTCGGTCCACACATCACACTTGTCTCCTGTGAGGTATTCTGCAAATTTGACGGCCCACACCAGTGCTAAGCGTTCATGCCTGAAGGAGCTGTAGTTCTCCAGATTCTTCTCACTCTCATGCAGACTCCGGCTCGCAAAGGCAATCACTCGATCCTCTCCTCCCTGTACTTGTGAGAGAACTGCACCGAGGCCCTGGTCAATGGCATCGGTCCGCAGGCGGAAGGGTAGGGTAAAGTCTGCAAATGCCAGCATGGGAGCTGTAGTCAGGTGCTCCTTTAAGTACTCTAATGCTTGCTGTTGGCCAGCCCCACATAACAGTTCCTGGATAGGGGTGGCATGCTGGGCAAAGTCCTTAATGAACCGCCTATAGTACCCGGCTTCTGTGAGGGTGGATGGAGGTCCCCAGGCCTGGACAGCCTTGATCTTGTCTTGGTTCGGCCACACCCCATTCCGAACACGACATGACCCAGGTACTCTATCTCCTTCTGGAACAAATGGCACTTTTTTGGCTTAAGCTAGAGGCCGTATTTGTGGAGGTGAGAGAACACACCCTCCAGGTGTCGGAGGTGGGCTTCGAAGGTGGGTGAGAAGACCACGATGTCTTCTAGGTAGATCAGGATGCTCTCTAGAGTAAGGTCTCCCAAACAGTGTTCCATTAAAACGGAACGTAGCCGGGGCGTTGTAAAGGCTGAAAGGCAAAACTCTAAATTTCCACAGGTCCATAGGTGTAAGAAAAGCACCCAGGCTATACCCTAAGTCATGGTCCCCTTGCGAGAACACCTCTGACCACCGGTCCAAGAGCTGGCGCACCTGGTCCATCTGTCCTGGAGACAATTCATTGGCGGCAGGGCCCAGGAGTGGGAGGTCCATGTGGGCTCCTCTGCCGGAGACTGTTGTACAAAGTTCCCTTTACCACGTATATCGCTGTCCATGAAAACCCTGTAATTCTACCTGACTAACTTTGGGGGCCAGTCTAAAAATTCGACCATCTCTAGCCACCACATCTTGTTTGAGGGCCAGCTCAGCAATCACCTGACCGGGTGTTAGGCAAAGGGGTCCCTCGCCAGGCAGTGGCTCTACCAACACAGCTAGGTCGTTTAGCACCGCTGGGGACGCCACCGCCAAGGTCACTACGATCTCCTTACTGGGGGATAGAGTCAATCCTTTCTGGGTGAAGTGCTTGGATGACTTTTATTTCCATAATGGTCCGGGCGGCGCCCGGCTGGGCTAGCTGGATAATCACCACCCCTTTCTTCCAGAGGGACTGTCCCCAAAGCTGTACCTCGAGCCAGGTGATGCCGACCACTTCTATAGGTAGTTCGTTGGCCGCTGTGAGGGAGATCCATGGAACGTCCAGATCAACTTTCTTTTGGGGGAAGAGCTTGAGGAAAATGGCCTCAGGCACGATGGAAACCTGAGAGCCGGTGTTCAGCAGGCACTCTAGCTTTTCCCTGTCGAACGGGTGGGCAGTCCATGACAATGTCCAACGATTTGCGGTCATAGTCCTTGTGAGCCTCCCAGGGGGGATTCCTGCGGTCTTGCCACTCCCCCCTGGAGGAGCGCCTCGGAGGTTTGGTCCCCTTTTTCTTCATGGGGCGCATCCTGCCCCTCCAGTCGCCTTTTCTTGGGCCCCCGGGGTCCATCCCTTCAGAACAGCGACCTTGGTCTGGAGGGCCACCAGTCCTTCCAGCATGGGGGCAGCTACGCTTGCGGTGTCACTATACCAGGCCCCAGTCATCACAGACTTTCGGCAACTGCAAACTTCAGCAGGGTGAGGAAGGTTATGTCAGGCTTCTCACATAGTCGGAGTCTCAGGGCCGTCCGTACCCCCTTGAAGGACAGTCCTTCCACAAAGTGCTCTTTGAGCCAGTATTTGTCCTGGGACCAAGCCGCTCGGTTCGACTGGCTGGCCTGGAGAGAGCAGATCTGCTGGGCCAGTTCTTGTAGTACCACAGCATATTGGGCAATGGTCTCGTCTGGGTGTTGCTTGTGAGTGGAGAACTGGGCCCGGAGTTCCATCAAGCTGCCGGCCTGACTGTATAAGGCTTCCAGATGAGCGACGAGCTTATCGAGAGTTTCCACATTGGTGGTTTGTACAAAGGACATGAGTCACCGGGCTTTTCCTTCCATAGCCGATATGGCTTGCTGAGCAGGAGCCAGTCCTGAGTATAACACCATGACACGCATCCAGTCGGCCACATCTTCACCCTCTCCGGAGAAGGGGGGCAGCTTCTTTTGCAGCAGGCCTCCCATCAGCAATGGCAGGCTGATGTTTACAGCTGGGGCAGTGCAGCGGAGCTGGAGGTGGCAGCCTCGTTGCCATCTTGAGACATGGCTGATCCTGTTCATTTAACACACCGAGACCCACGGGGTCTCAAACTTCAGCAAAATACGTGGCAACAGTCAAGAGTCCAATTAGGCCAACTGATAGTCCAACAAGGAATGAGAGTTCAGCAAACAGTCCGGATCGTAAATGCAGAGCACTCCTTGTAGGCAGAAGGGTCACCGGCGGGCAGTCAGCTGGCCCACGTACTATTCTGTTCCCCGGCTGTACGTATGCCGGTGCTGCAACCTGGAAGGTAGGTCCGGCAGAGGAGAGGGGCACAGGGCAGAACTGTCTTACATCCTCAATCCTTGGAGTGAGCCCCGCCTCTTCCGGGTGGCTTCCTCGGAGGGCCCAGGGGCATGTTGGGGCACGGTCTTAAAGGGACCTGTGTGCACCCCTGGTGATATGTGCATCTTGGATGGCCATGTAAAAGCCATTGTGTGATTTGTTACTACAGGCAGATCTTACTAATGTTGCAATTTTTTTGGATGGCTTATTCAGTTACAGGGACAACAACACTTTTTTGATTCATGGCACGTTTGTGGCAACGCAGCACAGTAGCGTTGATGGCCCCTGCATTTTGTTTTAATGCGCATTCCCTGTAGAACATTCCCTGCAGGAAGAGTTTTGGGCTGCAGCATAAGTATCTCCCACCGTATGGGGGTGGAATAGCGGAATAGATAATGCAGGGTTTTGTTACTCGCAACTGTCGCCAGCAAAACACTCCCTGCTGCCACAGTGTGTCTAGTGTAAAATGGCCCTAAGGCATGATTTGCAAAATGTTCTTCACAGTCTATCCCTCTTTACAAAGACGATATGTCCAAAAATCTGCTAACGCTTCTCCCAGGTGCAGAGACAATCAGGAAGGGACACTTCATCTTGGCAGAGTCTACCTAGATACATTTTCAGCATTGAAAACAGTTATATATCACCATTCTCATTACTGCAGTTAATTCCCGGGAGACAGTCAGGAAGTAAGTTTGTTTGCAGGTTTAGAGATGGTTACTACTGAGGCTCTAGGGATCAGCAAGTATTATTGTACAAAGAAGCTAAATACTGCGGACCGTTTCACATCAATTTTGCAGTGAGTGCCCATCCTTATATTTTACAAGGACAGCAAATTGTACCCCGTTTCCCCTTGGGGCCCTAAATTGGCACCAAATTAATATAACAAAAACTAAACCTTCATATCTCTAAAATCCCCTTTTTTGTTGTTTAAGAAAACATATGTCAGTGTACCCCAAAAGTACCTTACAAAAATGTTAAAGAACAACTATTTGATTATATTGAGTTGGTCTATGTTTTCCCCTGCTGAGACTTCGGCGGGACATAAGGAGCATAAATGTCACAGACAGCTTGTGAGGGCCGTAGAGGGTGAGACATATATGAGTCAGCAGTGATGAGCGGCATAGGCAATATTTTGTGAATAATTCTACTAATATATTTCGCTTCGATGCTATATTCGTGAATATTGGCAATTCAAGTGTATGGCCATGATAATCTTACCCATGCACAATATCTCGAATTGTGAGTATCCGCCACCGTGAAATTTTCAAATTCTTGAATTGCCGATATTCATCAAATATATATTTGCAATTCGAATATTTGAGCTCAACATTACTCATCAAATACATACTGCACATCTGTTCAAATATTCACCCTATATGCAACCTTTCAAACACTATATACTGTATTTTTGGGACTATAAGACGCACCGGACCATAAGACGCACCCAGTTTTTAGGGCAGGAAAACCAGAAAAAATTGGGTTAATGCAATTAATACAATGAATGCAATATTAAATTCAGCCAGTAGATGTCACTAGCAGCAGTACACTCTCAGCACAACGTCATACTCCACACTGATCGGCAGGAGGAAGGGGGGGCCAACAACTTTTTCCTCTCCTCTGCTGATCAGCTGTTAGCGTGTCGGTGGGAGCTGCAGAGTGATTGCAGTTCCCACGGACAGGAGAGAGAGATATAGATGACAGTTCATCTATATCTTTCTCTCCATTGCCTATGGCAGGAGGGCTCTGAGTTCTGCTGGCATAGTCAATTACACAGTTCAGATGGGAGAGCCGGACAACGGCTGGCATCTCTCAACTGACAGCTCCTCCAGCTCCTCCAGCTCCCTGGCTAATCTACATGCTGGGAGAGCTGGCGGGAAGCCAAAGTGCGACCACCAGCGGTTAAGTCGCCGCGGGGGTCGCGCATTCGGACCACAAGACGCAGGCACTTTTTGCCCCCAATTTTGTTCTTATGGTTATGGTTCAAAAAATAAGGTAATACATAAAACGTGTCATACTAGTTTTATCAAGGAGCTTGATATCCACATAACGAGGGTCATCCCACTACCAGCCAGCCTAGCAACCCTGGGGTCCAGTGTTCCCCCTACAAGAGATTCCCAGGTACTAAGGAAGATAACGCTATATTGGAAAGTGTCAGATCCTCAATCAATTCCACCAAGCAAGCATAAACCAGGGCACAGAGTCTAAGGATCCCCAGGTATTCACCAGAGCATTCCGCAAGGAATGGTGGAACTTTGCTGCGGGAGGCTCCCAGGTTGCGGTCCCAAGCCACACTTACCTGGTAGCGGCTGACAGGGGAGTATCGAAGGCGCGGTATCCAGACGCCAGGCAGAGACGTAACCAGACAGGCAGTAGTTGGGGCAGGCGGCAAATGGGGTGGTTGAAGACGGTCCAGGGGTCGGTAATGGTAAAGCAATAGATAGCAACAGAACCTGTGTGTCAGAGGCATAAAACACTCTTTGTTCAGGCAACTCCCTGTTGTCTTAGACTTCCTGATATACCCCGGTCAGGTGATCTGGTTGGACAACAGGGCTCCAGGTGTGGTAACTAGTGTGCTACTCCAGCAGAGGGAGCAGGAGCCAAATCATGTACCACGATCTTTATCACCAGCAGAGGGAGCCGATCTACGGAAAGTACTGGTTCTCTGAGGTTTTGGAGTAGACCCCGTAGCACTGGTAGAGGGTGCAGCTGCAGTCACGGATCGCTGGGTGACACGGCGATCTGTGACAATAGTACTCTATGTATATTCTCAAATCCTAAATAAACATGCATCTTCAGTCATTTGAACTGATGTTAATGCTCGCCAAGCATTTATCATTCATATAGGTAGATAGGCCAAGAGGACAGTGAATAAATACAATGCTTAGTGTTCTCTCCCTGATCAAAGAAAAGCTCATCTGTCAGTAGTACCGTATATACAGAACATGAGGGTGAAATGGATAGCTGGACATGACAAATTGCCATTTACAGTATAAGATAATATCGGTTCTCTGTGCATCAAGAACTGGCAGACATTCTTCAATATGATGAACATGTCAGCCGAAGCGCAGTGTTCACAAGAAAAGTCTGCCAAATGGGACACAAAAGGCAGAATAGGCAATTAAAATCGTCACTATATATGAACAATGGCTGAACACTGTGTGATATGTAAGTGACGCTCTCAGGTGACTCTTATCCATGTGTATCATCACACAACACAAGACTATGACATGGGAGCTCAAAGCCAGACTACAACTGGTCCACTACTGATGAGCGACTCGGCAATATTCGAATTCGCGTAATTTCGCGAATATCCGTCATAATATTCGATTCCATATTCGTAATCTCGAATATCCGCACTTGTGGACATAAATTACAATCTAAAAATCGCAATTGCGATCAAATATGCGCAATGCATGTAAGTCAATGGAGCTCAGATATTCGACTGGGAGAATATCCGTCATTTCCGTTTAAAAAAAATCGCATTGTGATTACATAATCGCAATCCATTGCAATGAATGGGATCGTAAAATCGCAATAAATCGCATAAAAATTTCGAAAAATCACGATCCGTCGGATATCCGATTGTACATTCGCGAATATTCGCAAAATGCCGATATTCGAGCGAAATATTCGAAAATCGAATATTCAAGCTCAACACTATGGTCCACCAGGAAAACCACTTACAGTAGTTGGTGTAATACTCACCATCAAAGAGATATGGAAGGAATTCAGATCAGAATATCGTCTGGTAAATGTGCGCTCCATCAATAGTGTTGAGCTTGAATATTCAATTTTCGAATATTTAGCTTGAATATCGCAATATTTCGCGAATATTCGTGAATATATCATCGGATATCCGTTGCGATGCGATTTTTTAAAACGGAAATGACGGATATTCTCCCAGTCAAATATCCGAGCGCCATTGACTTGCATGCATTGCGCATATTTGATCGCAATTGCGATTTTTAGATCGCAATTCATGTCCACAAGTGATTCCAGATTACGAATATGGAATCGAATATTATGGCAGATATTCGCGAAATTACTCGAATTCGAATATTGCCTAGTCACTCATCACTATCCATCAATTCATTCTTCTGTCATTTGTGCTGTTTACTAAAGTGATTTTATATATATTTATTTATATTATTAGTAAGAGTAACAAGCTTTATATATTATGATAATAATGAAAATCCTTCAATGTTGTTATTTGTGAAGAGAACGCACTGATTAGTGTTTGTTTCTTGCAGGAAAATGCTCCCCCCCTTCTCAGGACACCATTAATGCCATTATACAGCACACATCTCAATCAGGAAAATATATCGAAGGAGACAAATTACCGTTTCAGTGTTATAAAGGATATACAACCTCAGATGGGGAAGAGAGCGGAGAAGTGACGTGTCTTCCAGACGGCAGCTTTACTGGAGAGAGATGTGATCGTGAGTAGAGATTGTTCTTTATCTGAAAACGTTATAATAATTGAATATTTTATGCAAAGTGTAATACAATAACGTCTTTGTTCTCTTCATACATTCAGCATTGCAATGCTCAGTATTTATCACCATTTTGTATCGCCATTCAGTCTCAGTCTGTTAGGGTTCACCCCAGGAGTGTGGCAACAACTGGTAGGGCACCCGGCAGCAAGGAGTCTAAGTGACTGGTGGTCTTCCCCCAGAGCTCCCCTAATGGGAGATAGGCAGGTACCCCTTGAGGGGGCCCTGTGGTCTTTTCCCGCAACCAGTCACCAGGTCTCGCAGAACCGGGTACACCCACTATGGGGTTACGCCTCTCCGAGGCAGAGGTCCCTATTTAGGAGGAGATCTTCGGAAACGAGGTACCAGAGGGTCGGGCAGATAGAATGGTCAGGAACAAGCAGGGTCAGTAGGCAGGCGGCTATCAGGATATCGATTAACAAAGCGGAGGTCTTGGCAGGCGGCAATCAGGAGAGTAGTCGGGGACGTAGCAGAGGTCAAAGTAGCCAGATAATCTTCAGAATCGGGTAACAAGCCGGGTCAGGAATCACGAGTAAGCACGAGGAATGTAAATGCAGGACACAGGAACCAGGAAGTAGACTGGATTAAGCAGCAATGTGACTGCTCACACTGCTGCCTTATATAGGGGAAAGGATTGGAAAGCCTCTGGGCGTGTGCTGCTGAACAGATGAGAATTTAACCCTTGGTGAACTCGCACCTATGCAGTTTTATGGAAGACCTGGGTTGTAGGACCTAGTGTGCAGGCTTGGACCGTGCGCGAGAGCGTGATTGTGGACCCTCGCAGGTGACCTGCCCTCTGGGGTACAGCGGCAGCCCGTTGCTTGGCACAGTGGGCAGGCCTGGCACAAGGTGGCAGAGCATGGAGAGCAGGTCTCAGGATACCCTTAGTGACGCAAGGCGGCCCCCCCCGCAGGTAAGCCTGCTGAGGGTGACACAGGTGCAGCCGGCGACGGAAGGGAAAGCCCTGCGAGTAGTGGGGTGACACAGTCACTGGGCCAACATTTGATTATCACAATTAGTGATGAGCGAGCCCAAAGTTTCAGGTGTTCGGTCCGAGCACATCGCATAATCCACGGGTTCTACCGAGCACATCACGCTGTCCAGGGCCGGGACAAGGCCCACCAACACAGAGGCTGAGCTGCCCGAATGCGCCCCCCCCCCCCGCACTGATAGAAATAGATATAATAAATGGCAAAATAAACACATAAATTTTAATGTAACAACATAATCCTGTCAACAACGCAGAATAAAACTAGAAAAAGTAGTGCAAAATTCCAAGCGCAAAATTCCAAGTGCAAAACAGATACAAGTTTAATGCGGTAGAACAGATGTATCCATAAATTGGATTTGGAATATGACCTGTATTGTGGGCACCCCTAGATGCAATGTAATTGGCCCCATTACCCCTATATGCAATTAATGACCCATTCACCCCTATACAATGTATTGCCCATTCACCCCTATCTACACCGTATGACCCTTCACCCCTATATACAATGTATTGTCCTTCACCCCTATAATGCTGACCCTCACCCCTATATACAATATTGCCCATTCACCCCTATAATACAATGCATGACCCCTCACCCCTATATACAATGTATTGCCCATTCACCCCTATATACAATGTATTGTCCATTCACACCTTATACAATGCAGGACCCATTCATCACCCCTATATACAATGTATTGCCCTTCACCCCTATATACATGTATTGTCCCATTCACCCCTATATACATGTATGCCCATTCACCCCTATATACATGTATTGTCCTCACCCCTATATACAATGCATACCCATTCACCCCTATATACAATGTATTGTCCACCTCACCCTATATACCTGTATGACAACCCATTCAGACCATTCACCCCTATATACAATGTATGACCCATTCACCCCTATATACAATGTATGTCCGTTCACCCCTATATACAATGTATGTCCCTCCACCCCATATACATGCATGGAACCCCTTCACCCCTAAATACAATGCATACCCATTCACCCCTATATACAATGTATTGCCCTTCACCCCTATATACAATGTATTGTCCCATTCACCCCTATATACAATGCATGACCCATTCACCCTATATACAATTGTTTGTACCATTCACCCATATATACAATGTATGACCCATTCACCCCTATATACAGCATGCCCTTCCACCCATAGCAATCATGACCATTCACCCCATAACAATTTATGACCCTTCCCCCTATATAAAGTATGGACATTGTGCCATTCACCCCTATATACAATGTATGCCCATTCACCCCGATCTACCACA
>CM070037.1:127247574-127258418 GCA_036250615.1 Ptychadena robeensis | reverse complement strand
TGACACGTGAAAACTGTAAGATTAACCCTGTAACTCCTGAAAACTAGGACTATCTTGCGCATGCGCGGTTGTAAGGGTTGTAAAATATTTTAGAACACCGGTGAAGTTAACAGGTATAGATAGACCAGGGGGAGCTTATCTTTTTGATGGGACTGCACCTTGCTGGTCACCTCGAAGATAGCAACTAGCATGATGGGGCCAATCTGCACCGAAATGTATGTATTGTACAGATACTGGTACGCTGCATAGCCATGCTTATGACTAGGTCTTATTTAGCGGTGTATGGTGTGGTTGATCCTATTCCATATTGTGCAAATGCTAAGAAATCCTGCTAAGGCGTATTTTATGGGTATGTCTTATTTTCTGGGAAATTATAAACAACTAAAAGTCTACATATTGGTGAGTTCATTGGGAAATGTATATATGTACGGTGAATAGAATGTTGATGAATGATGTGATGTGCAGCTCTATATACATATCTATATCTCTGTATCCTTATACCCCCAGAAATTACATGCTCAGTAGGATTGAACGGTAAAGACGTGAAGTATAAATCTGGTGACGTTCTCCATTATAAATGCCAAGGAGATAGGAAACTGGAAGGTTCAAACTCTAGCCAATGCTACTACTATGGCTTCGCTCCTGTATTTCCCGTGTGTAGAGGTATGTACATAGAAATACAATATAATGTAGTAGAGAGAAGCCGGTCACACACCTGGAGGGATCAGACTGAGATAGAATAAACCCCCTGGGGGTTCATCCCTATTGTAGCTCAGGGTAGGTTTGCTGACCCCACAAACTCGTCCCAAACTCCACTCAGGGATACTCACCTCAGTGATGGAGACTATCCATCTCTTTCGAGTCTTCATCTATGACATCATCAATGACACTGAAGAGGTTTGGGGTACGGCGCCATAGACCTGCATGGAGGCAGCGGTGGCTTTTTCAGCACACCGATGTCACCGGGGATGTGAAGGTGGAGAGCAGAGAATCATGGTGGAATATTAATGATCAAAGGGTGATTAGTCCAGAGTATCAGAGTTTACATTTCTTAGTTTATTTATATCAGAAAATTCCTTAAGAGCAATTGGGGGTCTGATAAGACCTTGATTTTAAATGATATGACAACCAAATCATTTAATTAAAGAAGCTCACAAAGATTTATTTTTTCTTATTTATTACTTTACTTTTGCTCCTTTGGGTTGGCAGAAAGGAATGCTAGATCCAAGCAGCAGGCTGAAAGATGCCTTATTTGTGCAAAGGTCTAACACTCCTCTATTGGGTGATAGCTGGAGATCTCCGGTCCTTTTACTTTACTAGTTGTGACTCTTACAAAGGCCAGGCTGGACTGCTGCAGAGAGACTCCTGATACTTGCTGCAGGTCGGTCAAATATCGGACATGTCCATAAATCCTGATTGAATGTCATACCTTTGGATGGGGACCATCAAAAAGATTGCCCGGGAATCAGGCACCTAAAATGGTGCTCCTTGATTCTCATCCACCCTGTGCTCAAACAGGTCATCTGTCCAGCGCCCATCACACCTTGTATGGGCTCCTTAACTCCCAGAGACTGTCATTTCAAGCTGTCAGCACTGCCACTCCTCCCCCTGGAACATACTGTATACTTATTTATTTGGGAGGCGGTGCAGTTCTGAGAACCTGGAGACTTGAGCTGGCCATACATGTATAGATGGCTGCTTGATCAATGGCCACTTTGAGTGCTGATGTCATGCCATGCACGCTCGCGGCCATCAATCGTACAGCCATCTAACAAAGCCACGCTTGTTTTCAAGCCCCATCCAAAGAATTGAAAGTGAATCGGGCACCTAAAATGGTGGGCCTTGATTCCCGTCCAATCCACGGCCGCTCATCTCAATGTCACTATGCTGTACTCGAAAGGGTCATCTATCGAGCACCCATTGTTGCGTGTATGGACACCTTTACAAAGACTCACAAAGAGTGTCACTCCCAGCACTGCCACACCATTTAGAGTTAAGGTGGGTTTACACGTCAAGATTTTTGTTTCGTTCAACTTCAGATTCGATTTTTTGTTAGATTTTTTTATCGGATTTCGTTCATCCATTTATCGAAGGTAATTAGATTTTTGTTAGATTTTGGTACAACCAACGCAAAATATCGAATGAAAATAATCGTTGGAACCACGAATGAAAAATCTTTCAGATTTTTTTATTTAGCACACTGTACTCACACTCATACATACATTCATACATTCACAATCATAAACACATATCGCTATTAACAACGAACATTTAATATTGAAATATATGTATTTTTCTGTAGACAGCACGTTGTTACGTTCGTCCACAATGCAATTGTTTAGTTCTCAAAGTTCTACCCGGAAAGAAAATATAAACAACATCAGAGACGAATCAAAATCATACATTGTAAAAATCCCACTCCCCACGCTACTGGTTAAAAATCGAGTCAAAAAATATCGAGTGAAATAAGGAGTGTTCGTTTTTTACACAAAAAATAAACGACAGATGAAAGTTTACCAACATGTCCGATCACCTTATGGACGATTATTTGTCCGATATCGGGGGAAAAAAAATCCATCGGAGCAAATGGCCGTTTCAGATTTTTGTACAATAAACCAAAAAATCGTTCGTCGCCCATCTGTCGGCCGAAAAAATCTTGACGTGTAAACCCACCTTTAAGCAGAGAACACACGCATAGATATTGGCTAGATCGCTGGCCATTGATCTGGCCCATATCTAATGCAGCCCTCCCTGCAGCCATCCCTGTTTTCGAGCGGGATCAATCAATCTCGCTCGAAAACAGGGATATCAGACATGCCTGTAACCCACAGTCGATGTCCATGCTGCTGCCAGGGAACCTTAAACGGCTCGTATATCGAGCCGTGTGTTCCTGGACTAAGAGTCTCTGTAATGCTAGCCATACACATGCCGATAAGCGGCCGATTTTTAACCTGACCGACGGGCGTGCGCTCGCGCCGTCGGTCAGGTTAAAAATCGGCCGCTTATCGGCATGTGCCCACATGGGGGGACAGATCCCTGTCGCCCCACAGCTCGGCCGGCCAGAGAACGGACATGTCCGATAATCTCTGGCCGATGCAAGCCGATGGCATTAGCTTCAATGAAGACCGGCATCTTCATTGAAGCTTATGGCCGGCACACAAAGGGTGCCGCCGACTCAAGGGGCCCCATAATGCACCGGGGTGCAAACGTGATGACGTCATCATGTTAGCATCCTGGAACATATCGGGACAGGTCTGCCTGCACACCATCGGGGTGTGTATGGCAGGCATAAGTCTCGGGGCTCTCAGCCCTGCCCTTCCTCCCATGCGAATACAAAAACAGCGTGTACCAGGGGGAGGAATCCAATATTTCACTAGTCAGTAGTAAAGAAAGCCACTGGTGAGCAATGTATAACATTTGCATATACTATAGATTTTCTAGGGGGCATAGGGGACCCTTCACCACCCTGGAATGTTTAGTGGAAATAAAATTAAATCGTCGGTAGAAAAAATTCCACAAAAATATAATCGCATAAAAAGTGTATAAAATCAAATAGAATTTCTACCAATTTCTCCTTCTCTACAAATGACAGGCGGCGTGTGCAGGTGGGTTGTTTGTCTTTATAAACTGTTGCGGCAGTACGCTTCCCTTTGTGTCCAGCTAATCCAGATACATTTCTTTTTTGTTTGGCAGATACCAAAAATAACCGGCGATATGCTCCAATATTGGATACAAGTCTAGAAGGTATTTTCCCATTTTTCTGCTTGGAATACCTGCGGGGTTGGGGTGTGCAGCGTAATTATCCAGCCCCCTTTGGTCTGAGTGCAGTCAGTTGCCCATAAACATTGCCTGATGAGTACAAATCCAGCGGCTCTGTGACGGCCTCAGAGGTTGTCTAAGAGAATATTGGGAGCAACAACGCCATGAAGAGTCCAAAGAACACACCAGACAGGTCACGGGATAACGTGATTGCGACCATGGGTAAAAGCGGGCTTAGGCTAGATTTCCAAACGCCTTGACCAATCCCCGGAGATGAGCGATCATTAAGAAATGGAAGGAGTATGGCCACAACTGTAAACCGACCAAGACAAGGCTAGTCCACCACCACTCACAGGCCGAACAAGGAGAGCGTATCAGAAATGGGCGAGGCCCCATGGTGACTCTGGACGAGCGCCAGCGATCTACAGCTCATCGGTTGGGGGAATCTGTCCATAGACAATATTAGTCGTGCAACGGCACAATGTTGTCTTATGGAGAGTGGCGAGAAGAAGAAAGAAAAGAAAGCCATTTTGTTCAGAAAAGCATAAGAAGTCCAGTGCAGTTGCCACCAAGCCATGGGGGGACACGCAAACATGTGGGGGGAGGGGCTCTGTCACATGACCCCAAAATTGCACAACGCTATGTGTGGCGGAGGGAAACACTTCAAATCACTCTACACACCATCCCACGGTGACGTATGGTGGTGGCCGGAATCATTCATGCTCTGGGGGTGCTTCTCTTCAGCAGGGACAGGGAAGCTGGTCAGAGTCGATGGGAAGATGGAATGGAGACAATACAGGGCAAGCTGGAAGAAAAACCTCTTGGAGTCTGCAAAAGACTTGCAGGACGGGGCGGAAGGTTCACCTTCCAGCAGGGAACAACGCCCCCACACATAAAGCCAGGGACAATGGAATGGTGTAACACCAAACCATATCACCATGTGTTAGAATGGCCCCAGTCACAGTCCAGATCTAAATCCCATTGAGAACATGTGGCAAGATCTGAAAAATGCTGTTCACAAACGCTGCCCCATCTAATGTGACTGAGTGGAGCTGTTCTGCAAAAAGAATGGGCGAGGATCGGATTTCAGTCTCTAGATGTGCAGAGCTGGTGGAGACATTCCCTAAAAGACTGGCAGCTGGACTGCAGCAAAAGGTTGCTTCTACAAAGTTATGATCAGGGGGCTGAATAATTATGCTGCCACCACCCCACCCCGCCAGTTATTTATGTTAAGAAATGTTTGGAACCATGTATGATGTTCCTTCCACTTCTCCAAGGGGGGGGGGGGGTAGGGGCGGGTGAGCGGGAGGGGAGGGGGGAGTGGGGTGGGGGGGGCAGGGGGGTGGACGACTGTCCGTGGGGGGGGCGGGGGTGGAGGGGGGGGGCTGGGAGGGGGGGGGGGGGTGGGGGGGGGGGGTCACCACTGGGGGCGGGGGGGGGGCGCGGGGGAGGACCTGGGGGGGCGGGGGGGGGGGGGGGGGGGGGGCGGGGGGGTCGGGTGGGGGGGGTTCCCCGATCAGGGGGGGTGGCGGGGGGGCGGAGGGGCGGGGGGGGGGGGGCGGAGGGCGGTTGGGGGGAGGTGCGCGGTAGGTGGGGGGGGGGGGTGTTGGGGGAGGTGCGGTCGGTGCGGGGCAGAGGGGGGGGGGTGTGGGGGGCGAGGAGGGGCGAGGGGTGTCGGCCGGGGGGGCGGGGGTGGTGGGGTGTGGGGTCGGGAGCGATTCCCGGAGGTGGGGGCGCGGGACAGTGGGGCGTCCGGGGCGGGGGGGGTCTGTGCGATGGGGGCTGGGGGATGCGGGGGGGGTGGGGTGGGGAGGGGCGGCGACGCGTGGTGGGAGGGGGGGGGGCGGTGGGGGGGGGGGAGGTGGTGGGGTGGGGACTGGAGGGGCGTTGTAAGGGGGTGGGTGGGGGAGGGTGGGGGGGAGGGGGGGTTGAGGGGGGGGGGGTGGGGCGGGTTTGGTGGAGGATGTGTGGGGGTGTAATGTCTGCGGGTGGGGGCTACGGCCGGGGGTGTGGGGGGGTGAGGGTGGGGAGCCGGTGCGGGGGAGGGCCTGTGAGGTGGGGTGGAACCGGGGGCGGGGGGCGCGGGCGCGGGGGTGGGGGGCGCCGGGTGGGGGGGAGTGTTACCCCCCAGCGGGCGAAGCGGCGGGCGGAGGGCTCGTGGGGTGCGGGGGGGGCGGGGGGGCGGGGTGTTTGTGGGGGGGGGGAGGGGGGGGGGTTTGGGTAGTGTCGGGGGTCACTACTCGGGGGGGGGGGGGGGCGTGGGGCGGGGGGCGGGTTGGGGGGGTGGGGGGGGGGCGGGGGGGCGGGGGGCGCGAGGGGGGAGCGGGGTGGGTGGTGGGGGGGGGGGGGTGGTGCGGGGTGGGGGGGTGCATTCCCCCCGGGGGTGGTTTGGGGGGGAGGCGGTGGGGGGGGTGGGGGGGGGGGAGCGGTGGGCCGGGGGGTGGGGGAGGCGGGGGCGGGGGGGGGGGGGGGGGGGGGGGGGGGGAGGGGCGGTGCCGGGGGTGGGGTGAGGGGGTGGGCGGGGGGGGGGGGGCCTTGGACGGGAAGGGGGCGGTAGCGTGGGCCGGGGTGGGCCGCTCCGGCGGGCGGGAGGGGGGGGGGAGGGAGGGGGGGGGGGGGGGGGGGGGGGGTGGGGTGGGGGGGGGGGGTGTGCTCGGGGGGAAGTTGGGGGGCGGGAGAAGCTGGCGGCCGGGGGCGATGGAGCCCCTTCCCACTGGTCCGATATGAGCGTGGGGGAGCGGGGGTTGGGGGTTGGGCGGGTGCGGGGGTCCTGCCGGGGGGGGGGGGGGGCCTGGGCGGGGCGGGTACCTGTTGGGGGCCGGGGGCCGTTGGGGTGGGCGCTGGGGTGTCCAGGGGGGTGGGGGGGGGAGCTACATCGGGGGGGGTTGCGGGGGGGGGGGGGCTCGCGGGGGGCATGGGGGGGGGGGGGTCTGCGCCGGTTGTGGGGTGGGTGGGGGGCGGGTGGGGCGGTGGGATGGTGGGGGCTTTAGTAGGGGGGGGGGCGGGAAGGGGGGGGCGGGGGGGGGCTCGGGGGGCGCGGGGGTGCGGGGGCTGCCGGTGGGTCGGTCGGGCGGGTTCGTCGGAGGGCCGATGGGGGGTGTGCGTTGGGCGCGTTTGGGGGGGGCTACTGGGGGGGGGGGTAGGGGCACGGCGGGAGAGTGGGGGGGGAGCGTGGCATCAGGGGAGGGTGGGGGGGGGGGGGTTGGGGTGAGAGGCTTGCGGGCTTCGTGGCGGGGGGCTCCGGTTGCGGGGGGGCGTTGGGGGTTGCATTGGGGGGGGGGGGGGCGGGGCTGGGGGGGCGGGGCGGGGGGGCGGGGGGCGTGCGGGCGATTGCGTGGGGGGGGGGGGGGGGGGAGGGCGGTAGGTTGGGCCTGGGCCAGGGGGGGGGGGGGTGGGGGGGGGGGTGGGGGGGCGTTGGGGGGGGGGGGGTGGGGGGGGTGGGGGAGGCCTTGTGGGGCGGGGGGGGGGCGGGGCGGAGGGGCGTACGGGTCGGGATCTCCCTAGGGGTGCGGGGGGGGGTGGCTGGGGGGGTCCTGCTTGGGGTGCGGGGGGGGTGGGGGGGGGGGATGCGCGGTGGGGGGCGGGGGGGGGGGGGGCCCGGGGGGCGCGGTTGTGGGCGGGGGGGTTGCGGGGCGGGTCGGTGGGGCGGTGGGGGGGGGGGGGGGGGGGGCGGGGACGGGTGGGGGGGTGTGGGGGGGGGGTGGAGGGGGCGGGCGGGGGGGGGGGGGGCAGGGGGGGGGGGGAGGTGGAGGGCGGGCGGGGGGGGGGGGCGGGGGGGGGGGGGGGGTGGGGGGGGTGGCGGGGTGGGGGGGGGGGGGGGCGGAGCGGGGGGGCGTGGGTGGGAGGGGGGGTTGTGGGTGGGGGGGTTGGGGTGGGGGGGGGGGAGGGGGGGGAGTCGGGGGGGGGGGTGGGGGCTGGGGGGGGGGTGGGGTGGGGGGTGGGGTGTGGGTGCGGGGGGGTGGGGGGGTGTGGGGGGGGGGGCGGGGGGGGGGGGGGGGGTGGGGTGGGGGGGGCGGGGGGGGGGGGGGGGGGGGGGGGGGGTGGGGGGGGGGTGGGTGGGGGGGGGGGGGGGGGAGGTGGGTGGCGGTGGGGGGGGGGGGGGGGGGTTGGGGGGGCGGGGGGTGCGGGGGGGGCGGGGGGGGGGTGGGGGGGGGGGGTGGGGGTGGGGGGACCCGGTGGGGGGGGTGGGGGGGTTGGGGGGTGGTGGGGGCTGGTGGGGGTGGGGGGGGGGGGGGGGGGGGGGGGTGGGGTGGGGGGGGGGGGGGTGTGGGGGGTGTCACCTCTTTGTATTGGTCTTTCACGTGGAATTCCAGTAACATTGAGTCATGTCTGTGGCTGTCATGTGACAAAGGCAAACTTTTGCAAGGTACTGTATGTAACACAAGCAACATTCCCTACCTCTTCCCATTTAGTGAACAATCACAAGTTTACTTACCTATCATATTCTTCCTTACCACCCCAACTACCCCCCCCCCCCCCCCCCCCCCCCCCCCCCCCCCGCCCCCCAAATACAATCATCTGTCTACATCCATCACCCCAACTTTTGTTTTCTTTCAGTCCCTTTGTATCGCAATTTTAATGAATTCAACAGGACTGTTCTGCCCCCTGTCCGGCCCAGAAATAAATCACCTTTAAGGTTCAGGGGGCTGTTATGTGCAGATGTGGTGAGTGAGTTGTGCCACTGGATGTAAACCAACACAGTAAACTGGTTAATTCATATAAGGAGGGGATAGGTTTCCTTTGCTGTTTTTAACATTCAAACATTGCTAAGCTTCATGTTAACTTTGTTGCTAAAATTTTTGGGAAGTCTTCACTCTTAATCAATAGCCTTTTATATGGAGTATGTTTTACAGATATAACATCCCACCACTCTTCTGTGAAGGCTTCCGCAAGGTTTATCCCCTCCTAGCAGTCGGTCTGTACCATGTATTTTTTTTTCTTAAAGTGGTATAGGAAATCAAAGCCAATTACGTAGTAATCTGCTGTGTCTTTTCTTGCCCTCACTCCCTCCCCCTTCATATCCCCAGCGCCATCAATCAAAGTAAGTATTGCCTGCATAGCATGCTTGCCTTGTGTCTGCAACAAAATGCGTGCTGCGGCATTGGGCGTTACCATAAACACAAACACGGCGGCAGTGTGAAAGGTACTCAGGTTTCCATACTGCACCGCGAATAGTGTGAAATGTCAGGAAGTTACAATTATATTCATTGACCATTGTTCTCTCCTACACAAATCTTTCTTTCAGAGTCACTATGTCCCCCGGCTTCTCCCCCACCAAACGCTCACATTAAAAATCAAAGTGATGAATATGTCAATGATGATGAGATTCAGATAGAATGTGACCTTGGATATGTCTTATATGGGTCAGAGAAGGTTCGGTGCATAGACGGTAAATGGCAGTCTCCTCCGTGGTGCCTAGGTAAGTCCTTCATTCTAATTTCCATATTTGTGTATTTTCATTAAAATTAGAAACTTTAGATCCTGGAGTGTCAGAGACATCGGGGGAAGATCTCTTTACTAGACTTTACATGAATACCCAACCTTAGTTGCAGTGAGAGTGTTTTTTGAAATAATAATAATCAGATTACAGAAAATGAAGGGAGAGGGGCATGACCCCTATACTGAGCAGAAATGCCCATAAAACTTTCCATAAAAGACAAATTACTAAATTAATTACTGTATTCTTCGGACCATTATGGTGTCCATATACACATAGATGTGCGGTAGATTGATGGCAGCTTTAAACGCTGACATCCCACTGTGCGTGTCCATGGCCATCTATCTAACACTATCTAAAGCGGACACCCCTGTCTTCAAGTGGGATCTGATGAACAGATAACAGACTTGTCAGTAAATCCTGCTCAATCTGCTTTATTGATGAGGATCAGGGTGATGAAGGGGAATTGGGCACCTAAAGTGGTGTGCCTTGATTCCAGTCCAATATGTGGGCACCCGATGTGGTCAAACGGGTCATCTATCAAGTGCCCATGGCTGGGTGTATGGAGACCCTTAAGGCCACCATAAACGCATAAACGCACCATCTGCAGTCCGCAGATGTTCTTGCAACTGACCGATGTGCGTGTGGGTTCGCAGCAATCGATCCCCTGCAAAATTGCCCGCTGCTGCCCACATAGAGCAACAGATCCATGTCGCCCCAAAATCTTGATCGGCCAGAGAATCTAAATGTTTTTCTCTTGCCAATCCCATTACACTGGTCCCCATCCACATTAATGGCCAGGTCAATGATTTTACATGTCAAGCATTTTTATTAAAAAAAGAAACTGAGACCCACCCACCACCTGGAGCACCAGAGGAAGGGGACAGTTTAGGAAAGTAGAATGTCTTTTTCCTCCTCTGAGAGTGAAAACAATCATTAATCCTTACAGTGGGATCGAGGACCGCCTGCAAATGTTAATAATAAATCATTACAGCTTTAACATCACATTGATGACATTGATTTTTTATTGGTTTTTAGAGAAAGTACCATGCAGAGGTCCTCCAGCAATAAACAACGGTGAGATCAGTAGAGAATCTATAGCTGAGCGATATTACACAGGAAGCACGGTGAGATACGTATGTGCGGAGGGTTATCACATGAGTGGATCTAATGAAAGTAGATGTATTGATGGGAATTGGCTACAAACACCCACCTGTGTAGGTAAGTGCCACAATAGTGTTCTAATATAGAAAAATATTGTCCCAACCAGAAGTTCTTACTAATGTCGAGGAAATCTAAATATTACTTCTTGCTGTTTGAGGTATTTTTTATTAGCACATGTGGAGAACAACATAAGGCAGTGATTGTCCTGTCATTTCAAGAGAACATTAGTATAGACAGGAAAACAACTCCCACTGTGGGAAGTGATTAGGGAGTGATCAATATACTATGAATTAACCAATCATCACAGTATATTCTCCTTGGAAACTAGAGAATTAACAACATTGCTTTAAGGATTTTAACATAATTAAAGCCCCCCATACACCTTACAATCTTTCCATACAATTTCTGTACAATCAAATATTGCTCTACCAAAACCATGTAATATGAGGAGCTTTCTAATCCTTCTAATCACTATGTATTCTAT
>CM070037.1:127207594-127219398 GCA_036250615.1 Ptychadena robeensis | reverse complement strand
CTTCCCCAGTCAATTAAGCACTGACCCGGCTTTCCGGGAAACATTACAGCAGGCGCTAGCGGAATACTCAGAGCACAACGCTCAACATGGCACCACGCCCATCCTTTTCTGGGAGGCGGCGAAGGCCCACCTGACCTCATATCTCTCTTCCAAGCGCAAAACGGCTATGGCCAACTACCAAACCGCACTGGCGTCATTGAGAGACGCTCAAGACGCACTGACACTATGTCCAAATGTACTTACCCGCACAAAATTGAGGGAGGCAAAGACTACATTTCATCACTGGCTCCAACAAAAAGAAATTTTGCAACAGTCCTATTGGCACCTACACTTTCATAAATATGGGAACAAATCGGGGCAGTTGCTAGCGAACCTAGTCAAAGCTACCCGGGCCAAGTCCCATATTGCCGCGCTCCAAACAGGGAATAACTCTTTGTCCACGGACCCAAAGGAAATAAATATACTTCAAACGATTCCCATCCTACTGAAACATAAGGACGTCCAACAACTGCAGCGTGCACTATCCCTGTTCCTTTGGCAGGCCAAAAAACCACGTATTTCTTTTAAAACGCTATACCTACCCAAAACGGAAGGGGGGGCGGGTTTGCCAGACCTGCGCTTATATAACTTGGTGTGCCTGCTCCGCCATGCCGTGGATTGGCTCAAAGACACATCCCACTACTCTAATGCTACCCTAGAAGTGGCAATGGTGCACCCCTGGACTCTGGGGAATGTGCTGCACTGCCCTCTGCGGAAACTGCCTCCGCGCATTAGAAATAACCTATTGATCAGAGACACGGTGCTAGCGTTTAGGGAAGTCAGGAAATTGCTCCATCTCCCTATCATTATCTCTAAATACTCGACCCTGACTGGGAACCCGCTCTTCCCCGCGGGGACGGAACACGAGGTGTATAGCCGATGGGCAGAAGGGACTCAACTTGCTAAAATACTTTTTCAACCCTGCCACGTGTTCTCTTCACACATGGGACTCGTTACAAACAACATATGCACTGTCGCCCTCTCACCTCCACCCCTTGTTCCGGGCTCAAATTGAACATTTTTACGGCTCGCTACCGAATGACTTGTCATCTATGTTCACGCACTCGAGGTTTGACACCCTGATGATGTTGCCAACACACAACATCTCATGCCTTTGCCTGTTCCTTAAAGATAGTGCCACACGTCCATTGGAGGCTTCCTGTGCCTCCAATTGGCAGAAGGATATACCCCAGGAAAACATAGCAGCAAAATTGAACATAGGCTATCAAGTAATCCGCAAACATATGGTAGCGGAAACATGGAGGGAAACGCAATTTTAATTGATTCATAGGGCCTACAGACTTAACACCCTTATCTCGGATACATCACAGCGGCGCCAAGGGCGGCCCTACTGCCCCAAATGCCCGACGACGTCGCCATCTCTATTCCATTGCTTATGGTCGTGTCCACGGATCCAGGAATTCTGGACGTCTGTCTTTGAATATGTCACTCGTATTATTGCTACGACCATACCGCCAGAACCTCTGTTGGCTCTGTTTAGCTATATACCTAATGCCCCCCATACATGCAAAGATTTTAATGGGCGACGGATGAAAAGCGATCAATTTTTTGATCGCTCGACTGAAAATCGGAACATGCCCACATGGTCCGATCAATTTTAATTGATCGTAATTGTGAAAAAAATCGATCAAAACATGATGGGACATGTTGGAAAATTTTGATCGGTTGAGTACAAATTGAGTACAAATTACGATTCCAAAAAATCGATCAAAAAAAACCCCAAAAATTGATCAAAAATTGGTTATTCCATGTGGAGTATATTATATTTTCCATCAATCAATCTCCAATTGTACGATTGAAAAACATTGATCGTTTTTAGTCTGTCGGATGCTAAAATTTGTGTATGTATGGGGGGCATAAGGCTAACCCACCACGGCTATCCCACCAAGGTACATGGCTTCATATAACCCTTCTCATAGCACGTAGAGCACATGTTCAACAGGCCCTGCCAGTAAAAGACAAGGCCCGCATCCTTGCCCAACTGGGAGTTAGCGACTGACGCGACCCCTTCTCCCCCTTGCACCCCTTTGACCCTGTAGTAAACCCTTTCTTTGAAGTCTGAGATCCCTTGATCCCGCCTGCAATGGTTTCTATATGTTTCATTGTATACTTTGTTTTTGGCTTTGTTTTGGCAGATATATTCAGGGGTGCACATAACTTTTTGAGTGAGTTCCTCAGATGAGTACCACGAGATAATGTTTGGTACTCACCCCATATGTAGGGTGGTCTCCCTCACTGTCCTCTGCGTCAGCCTCCTGCATGGTAGATTCTGCTGCAGATGGACCTCCCTGTTCCTGATTGATCCTCTGATTATCTGTCCCCATCTATAGGTAATCTGTGTTTAAATTAGTAACTTGCATTCCCCATGTGACACCCCTAACTGCAACCTTATTAAAGCTTCCCTGTGGATTTTCAGGTGACATAAATTGTATATGTTTAACAATAGCCAAAGAATTTTTAATTTAACCCCCCCCCCCCACAACACACAGAAACACACCTTTACCCCCTTAATAATCCACCAACCGAATCCACCCCCCTTCACAACAGACTAATACCTACCCCCCCCTAATTACACCCCCCACAGGCCACCCACCCTAACTCCCTTACCTCCATTCCCCCCCACAACCTTCCCCTGTCCCCTCCTCATCACCCCCCCCGCCCCTCTACCCATACACCCACCTCCCACCCCGCACCCCCGGCGGTTGGCCGGTGAGGATGTAGGGTTTAGTTTGGATAAGATGGGGAAGCTATGCTACGGTCCCATTGTCGCGAGGTCAAGCGGGATTAAGAATCCCACACCCGACTGCTGACAAAAGAAAATAATTCCTCCTTCTCTCCCGCCTGCCGCCCGCCGCCCCACCCTTTTTTTGTGAAGCTCCAAGATGTTATTTTGGCAGCAGAGCTGCACTTCACAGCTCCCAAACACTATTTTTCCCAAGCTTCTCTATGCACCACAACCAAGATGTATTTTTTATCAATGGCTGACCAGTTGTGTCACTAGCAGGGGTTATGCTGGCCATCCCGCCCGAATAAACCGGCCAGTTTTAATCTGGCCGACTGGCGTGCGCGTTCTCCGCGTCATTCAGGTTTAAATCCGGCCGTTATGCGGCATGTCCCCCCCACATGGGGGCGACAGATCCTGTCCCGCCACCACTTCTTCGCCGGCCATAGATCCGACAATGTCCGGAAAATCTTTCTGCCGATGGAGCCGATGCCATAGCCTACACAATGAAACTGGCCTGCCCTTTCATTGCTAGCTTATGGCCCCGGCACACACAGGGTGCCCCAACCGAATTGCCGCGCCCTCGAATGCAATGGGAAGGCTAACGTGATGACGTCATCAACGTTTAACAATCCTGAAGACAATCTGGCACTGGGCAGATGTCGGCAAGGATCGCCGTTTGGTAAAATGCCAGCATTAGTCCAGTATCCACACATATCAGCATATCCCCAGTAGCTACGGGCATTCAGTGAACCCTTTGAAGGAGTCAGGATCCTTGCAACGGTTTTCATACAATTAAGTCCATTTCCACACAATTAAACCATTTTGGCACCAGGGAAAAAAACAATAGATCTATTGGTTTGTCACACAGTCCAGTAAGCAAGTAAGAGCCTGCTGCAGGGTATAACCATTAATCCATGGTAATACCCCAACAACATATCTGGGGAGCTAAAGTGCTTCCAAATACAGTACAGGAGCTGTTTCTTTTGGTCAGATGGCAATGCGTGCCTTCGCTATATTCCCTTTCAACGAACGCTCCTTCTATACACACACACAGGTGAAGCCTTTCGCTGCTCGGAACCCAGGGGGCCGTGGCAGCACGGACTCCCAGTTCTGAGCCTACTCAGCTTGTCCCTGCTACCTGAACACCCCCCCTTCCTATTCTGCAGTCCACAAAGCTCCGTTCAATATGTCCCGTGTTTTGTGTGGTCCGCAGATGCGATTTTAATAATGGGACCGAACCCGGTACGCAGAGCGGGTTTTTTTAATCACCCATAGTGCGTACCAGCCAGCGGGACCCAGTTCATTATGTGGGCCCCCTGGAATTTATCGCTTGTTTCCCATGACAATGGCACAGTACTTATGCAATGATAAACTGGTAATTTACAATCACATCAACACCACGACTGCAACCAAAAAATTATTCTTCTCTGTCTTGTGCCAATTCCATCTTTTTGGTATTGTTTATAACTTTTTGACAATAAAACACTTTAACAACCAACAAATTAAACAAACCCTTAACTTAACATTTCTTTTTTCCTCCATTTTTTTTAACCTCACTCTCACTCAGCAGCCCATCGCCCCCCCCCATTAATCAATCACACCTGACAACGGCGCCAAAGGACTGCAGCGGTTTTTTTAGTAGGGGAACAGCGGCGCACAGCGCCATCGTTCAATAGTATGTTTCTTTTAATGTTTGTATATTATACAACCCATCCATGAAGTTTTCATAGCACAAAAAATATTTAATCTTTTATGTCACTTGAATGCCAAGTTGCATTATAATTTGGAATACAGTGTAAAGTACATAGGTTTTTGTTTTTTGTGTATAAACCTAAAGTGGGGAAGATAATTGGAATAAGAAAATATTGGAAGATCTGCGCTTTCAGGTAACTGTGTTTTACAAACATACACTGAACTTTATTCCTTTAAATCTTGAATAAGTTAGCAGGATCAGTATAATGTGGACAGTGGTCCGTGCGCCTCCTCAAAATCTCTCCAATAATTAGTGATGATCGGCGAATATTCAGAATTCCGAAGAAAAATTGCGAATATCAGCAATTGTAAATTCGCCAATGATGGTGAATATATTGCCGAATTTTCGCAATTCCTGTTTATTCTGTATGTTTTTTCCCATTAACATTCACACTCCTCTCAATCAGTGGAAACGAATGGGACGGCTGCAAACAATAGCTTTAGCAACACTTCCCTGCGACCATCAACAGTTTTTAAATGAATATTGGGGGTGATGCAAATATTCGGAATATTGCGAAAATCGTAATTAAAAAACTGCCGATAGTTCCCAATAAAAACAAAAACCAGATATTGCCGACTGGCGAATATTTTCCGAATGTTTTTCCAAATAATTTGCCGCATGCCGCGAAATACGAATGTGCCCTATGCGCTTAATCACTTACACTACTACCAATGAATGGTATTCTTATTTTTTACTCGGTAGAAAAATCTTGTGGGAAACTCCTCCGGCGATAGAAAATGGAGAACCGCGAAAAATCTTTAGATCCTACAAACAGGTGGAAGTGGCCCCGACCTATAGAAGGTTCTCTGAACTATAAATTAATTTTGTTTGCTGGAAGTGACCCTGCTGTATGTTACGGGGGACAATGGACGAAAATCCCGAAGGTGGTCTGTTAAGTAACAACAAATAACTGATTTCCATACCAAGACCGGAAGATGATCTTTGTAATGATACCAAATGGCATGACGACTGCAGCAAGCAAAACATCAAAGAAACATCAGCGAACCAAGCAGAGACTTGTTTTTCTTTTCTGGTAGTTCTACTGGCAATATTATGGGTCCCCTGCCTTTGTGAATTGGTGCGAGTAGGAGCAGTCTACCAGTGGCCATACCAACCGTTTTGATTGAATGAAATGAGGGATCACGATTTTCACGATCGTTAGCAAACGAAAAAATTTTTAGCAAAACCCTGCTTCAAAGAGGGACGTCGCTAACTCCGGGTCGATCATGGAGGCAGAGCCGAGATCAGCCCCCCACACTGGTGCGAAGACAGACCGTGCTTGGGGTTTCTGCGGCCTTGTCTGAATCTCTTTTACCCTACTCAGCTTGAACAAGCAAGGGGCGCGTACGCCAAACAACAGACGTGCTCTGCACAGTGGTGGGGGGCGCTCCCTCTCTCACACAACAGCCGTGCGGTGTCCAGATCCCTGCTCTGCCGACTGCTGAAAGCTGAAAGCTACTCATTGGGTCCCCCCCTCGGTCCCGGTGTACACAGGACCCATGGTCCCCACTGAACAGGAATCGATGGTGCAAAAGTAGGTACACAATTGATACTCCGCTTCCGATTGACCTGTGATCGATCACAGCTGGCAAGCTTTTTCACAAGAAGCAGAGATGGATTGTCGACAGCAGCCTGGCCCAGTTGTCTTTTATCGTTCAATTCACGCACGTCTGCTCTCCATTGGTACATCAGTGGGGCTCAGCTGATATAAACATGAGTGCAGATAGGTGATGGGCCTGGGCCCGGCTCTCATCCTGAAACAGCTGCCTCCTCCCCCTGCCTGAGGAATCGTTCTTGCTCGGTAAGAAGCCTGTGGAAAGCCAAGGTGTGGCCACTGACCTTTGTAATATAAGGTTGCAGGCATTTTGTCCCCCCCCCTATTTTAGGAACAGAGGAATGGTGGTCTTAAACTTCATAGTACCTCAGTAAACTCAAAGTCCGTTAAACATAAAAAAATCTTCCATCCTGTCCCATAGCAGCCTATTTCCATTTTCTTCAGCATTGGGTGAGACCACCATATGCAAATTCTTCTAAAGGTTCCCAGTGGAAAGCACACACATAAGGTTTGATCCACTTAAAAAAACAAGAGATCCTAGTCCGGGGCGCCAATTGGGGTTTTCTACTTCCTTACTTCAAAATCAGGAGGTTCATATGATCTACCAACAGTAAAGGCCCTCTCAGTACTGAACTAGAGTGAGTGAGGAAAAAAAGGACAAGCTCCGGGATGAGTTTACCATAATCTTCTTCTTCTTCTCAGCTGCCTGTTGCAACGACTGGTAGATCCTAAGGGCACCCCTGTCCTTCCGGGGGGTTTCACAGGGAAGGTTAGAGAAAATTTTCATGCTGCTTTGAAGGTCCCCGTAATGAGCAACAGTGGCCTCCATCTTCGGTAAGTGGAGACGTTCACAAAACCCACCTGTACCGCTCCTATCTTGGGCCTCCCATCCGACCTGAAGCAAATCAGGGGAGGGGGGCCTTAGTCCAGGGAGGTGACCAGAACCCGATGGTCCACTTTTTGTCAGGCTTTCCAGAGGTCCTCGTGGTGGAAGAGATGGGAACCTTTTCCCAATAATGACGCCATCCTCTGCACAATCCCCTAATCAGGGTCTGTATGGGGTGTGGGCCAAGACGAAGCCTTAGTAAACAAATACCAATAGCAGCGCCCACCATAGTTTTTGCCAAAAGTCACCTGAAGTTACCTGAAGACCACAATCCTCTGCTCTGATGAGAACAACATTGAACTCTTCCTTTGGTGTAAATCCAGACGTCCACGTTGTGGGAGGAACCCAGGCAAACCGCCTCCATCACCAGCCCAATGCCATATCCCCTACTGTGAAGCATTGGTGGGTGCGCAGCACCAACCAATGCTTCGCTCGCTCAATTCGGCCCTGTCCCTCTAACCACCTTGTGGCCACCGTTTCCTGGGAACGATTCCGTGCCCGATCGTCACTCTCACAAAATTGGCAACTCCCCTGAACAGGGTTCTGATTCGAATCAGAAAGACCAGCAATGTTTGGTTCTCTGGCAGATCCCGACTTCAGGGTGGCCCTGTCGATCGGCAAGGTTGGCTGCACTCCCATTCTTAGCTGATCGATCGGCGTGCACGGGTGGGTAATCGGACCCGTTTTGGCCACCTTTAAACACTGTGTGGCGCAGGGGTTACTAAAGGGGGTTTTCGGGTCCCTTTAAATAAGGCAAATCTGGACCTTTGATACCCACCACAATGATAAACCAAAGAAGAAGTTAAAAGTTCAGCACCTTACCACGTGATATTCCCCTTTTTTTAAATTTTGAAACAAACCGAAAATGTTGTATTACTTCAAATTGTTTCCAATAAAGCTTGGGTTGTTTGGAAAAAAAAAAAAAAAAAATTTCAAGTTAGGAAAGAAAGCAGTTCTGCCGACACGCTGTCCCGCCTGAGGCCAGCCCGCCTCTCTTCTAACATCAGCACAGTCACGAATGCCCCCCGGCCTCGCAGTTTTCCTGTGGGTACTAGTGCTAGCGGTTTCGGTGGGGTGGACACTAGGCACCATCACTGGGCTCCGCCAAGAAACCCACACCGTGGGAGCCACTTGCCTGGTGCGCCTATTTTTATTATCCCCCGAAGTCCTACACAAGGACCTGTGGACACCACCTACCTAATGCACTCCCCTGCCATTAGAGATGGTCACATTTTTACAACTTTTGCTGAATTTTGAGCTGATTTGCAAAGCCCTCTTGAAATAGTATCGATCACCCGACATGCTGGAGAATTGTAGAGAAGGAATTTTCAAAATTTTTACTTGCTTTGAACTTCATTTATGCAATCCTATTTGTATTGAGACATACTTTTTTTGGACGTATATCCCCCACCCCTCTCTACATCCTCCAAATCAATGTCCCCAAACCCTTCCTCTACATCTCCAGCAATGTCCCCCCACAACAACCCCCTCTCTACATCTCCAGCAAATGTTCCAACACCAACCCTTCTCTACATCTCCAGCAATGTCCCCCATCCCCCCCAACCCCACCAACCCTTCCTCTTCCAAACAAATAACTACACACCAGCAATGTCCCCCCAACCCTTCCTACATCTCCAGCAATGTCCCCCCACACCAACCCTTCTTTACTCATCCAGCAATGTTCCCCCCCCCCACCCACTCTCTACACTCTCCAGCATGTCCCCCAACCCTTCCTCTAACATCTCCAGCAAATGTCCCCTTTCCAAACACCTTTCTCTACATCATCTCCAGCAATGTCCCCAACCCTTCTCTCTCTACTTCTCCAGTAATGTCCCCGCCAACCTTTCTCTACATCTCCAGCAATGGTCCCCCCACACCCTCTCTACATATCCAGAGCAATGTCCCCCCAACCCTTCCTCTACATCTCCGCACTGTCCCACCAACAACCCCTTCTCTACATCCCAGCACGTCCCCCCCCTATCTCTACAATTTCCAGCAATGTTCCCCCCAACCCTTCTCTACATCTCCACACATGTCCCCCCCCCCCCAAACCCATACCCTCTAACATCTCCCAGCAATGTTCCCCCCAACCCTTCTCTACATTCAACACGCATGTCCCCCAAACCCTTCCGCTACAATCTCCAACAAATGTCCCCATGCTCCCCCCTCGGGGCAACCCTTCTCTAACACATCTCCCAGCAAAAACGTCCCCACCCTTCTTCTACATTTCACAGCAATGTCCCCCCCAAACCCTTCTCTACATCTCCAAACATGTCCCCAACACCAACCCTCTCTACATCAAGTCCATCAATGTCCCACCCCAACCCTCCTCTGCATCCAGCATGTCCCCAAAAACCAACCCTTTCTCATACAAATCTCACAGCAATGTCCCCTCCCCACCCCACCAACCCTTCTCTAACACAAACAAGCCAGCCAATGTCCCCCCACCCAACATCTTTCTCTACAATCTCCAGCAATGTCCACACCAACCCTTCTAACAATCTTCCACAATTCCCCACAACCCTTCTCTACCATCAACACAAGCAATGGTCCCCCCCAACACACTTCCATCTACACATCCATCCCAGCAATGTCCCCCCACAACCCTTCTTCTACAATCTCCAGACAACTGTTCCCCACCAACCCTTTCCTCATAACTCTCCAACACTGTCCCCCCAACCCTCTCGCCTTCATAACATCTCCAGACAAATGTCCCAACCCAAACCCTTTCATCAATACATCTCCATCAATGTCCCACCAACCCTTCCATCCATCTCCACATCTCCAGCAATGTCCCCCCCCCAACCCTTCTCCTAATCAACCAAAACAAAAAACCAGCCAATGGCCCCCCAACCACTTCGCTACATCCTCCATCATGTTCCGCCCACCCCCTTCTCTAACAAACATCCTCCACGCAATGTCCCCCCACACCCTTCTCTACATCTCACAGCAAATGTCCCCCCCAACCCTCATCTCTACACTCTCCAATGTCCCCTTCCCCCCAAACTCCCCCACCAACCCTTCTCCATACCAACTCCCAGCAACGCAATGTCCCCCCCCTCTCTCCTATATCTCATCAAAATGTCCCCCCCCAACCCTTCTTCTCTACTCTCACCAATGTCCCCGAAACCCTTCCTCTAATATCTCACAGCAATTGTTCCCCCCCCAACCCTTCTCTTACCATCTCCAGCAATGTCCCCCCAACCCTTCTCTACATCTCCAAATCTGGGGCGCAGAGTCTAAGGGACTATCTGGTGTTCACCAGAGCAGCCCGCAAGGGCGGATGGGCTTTGCTGCAGACGAACCCCAGGTTGCAGTTCCTGGATGCACTCCTACAAGTTAGCAGCTGATGATATACCTAAATGTAGTGCCAGGAGTGTGGAGATGATCTGAGGGTCTGGAGCCGGGAAGACAGAGGAGGTACTGGAACGAAGTGCAGAGGATCGAGAGGTAGGGAGAATCCATTGGACGAGCAGAGAGTCTGGAACCAGGAAGTCAACAAGCAAGGAGGCTGGAGGTAAACACATGAGACCTATTGTCCAGGTACCTTCATGGTGTCTGAGACTCTCTTAAATAGTGCCGGAGGGAGGAGCAGCTGACAAGGTAAGGAGCTCCACAAGTGTCCAGCAGAGGGAGCTCTGCTGCAGGAGAGTGAACCCTCTGAGGCAAGGAAAGTATTGGGAGCTAGATGCAGGCAATGCAGATGTTGCAGACACAGATTCCCTCGCCCTGTGGAGATCTGTGACAGAATTCTTCCCGGATTCTCTGTATATAACATTATGTCATGTGTTTAGCTAATTATACATTTATAAAATTTGAGGATTTTTTATTTTACTATTAGATTCCTCATGTGGACAACCGCCATCCATTACAGATGGCAAAATCAAAGGAAAAAGTAAGACCACGTACTTATCCGGAGATAAAGTCTATTATGAATGTTCTCCTCGCTTTACAATGGGTTGGAATGCAGATTTCATCACCTGTGAGGACACCACTTGGACAGAACCACCACAATGCAAAAGTAGGTGATTCCTGTGAATACGCTACAACTGTATGAATGTATAATGAACACGTCCGCCTTGAACAACATGAGCTTTGTGTAACAATGTCATTTCACTGATGGATACAACCTAGTAATGACTTTGAATCTATTCATCTATAAAGGTTATATCTTTACTTTGTTATATCCCCTTTGTTGGAAATGACAGAGGTCAGACGTTCTCTGGAAGTCCTCACAAGGTTGTCACACACTGTTGCTGGTATTCGGCCCATTCCTCCATGCAGATCTCCTCTAGAGCAGTGATGTTCTGTGGCCAGGCAGAACGGACTTTCAACTCCCTCCAAAGATTTTTTATGAGGTTGAGATCTGCAGCAGGCTAGGCCACTCCAGGACCTTAAAATTCTTTTTACGAAGCCTCTCCTTCATTGCTCGGGCAGTGTGTTTGGGGTCATTGTCATGCCACGTTTCATCTTTAATGCCCTTGTTAATGGAAGGAGGTTTTTACTCAAAATCTCATGATACATGGTCCCATTCATTTTTTCCTTTACATGGATCAGTCGTCCTGATCTCTTTGCAGAAAAACAGCCCAAAAGCATGATGTTTCCACCCCATGCTTCACAGTAGGTATGGTGTTCTTTGGATTCAATTCATCTGACCATTAGTGATGGCGCGAACCCAGAATTGCGCGTGAACTAGCGCAAAAGTTCACGAACCCGCCGAACCGGCGAACCCGCCATTGACTTCAATGGGAGGCAAATTTTATTGTTTCTGGCCACAATAGTGTTGGGAAAGTTGTTACAAGGGGTCAAACACCTGGACAATGAC
>CM070037.1:127157061-127171129 GCA_036250615.1 Ptychadena robeensis | reverse complement strand
TCTAGTGTGATAATAAATCATTGTGAAGGGAGCGCGCCCGCAAAATGCGTCAGTTACTCATGTTTGCTTTGTGTGTATGTTGTGTGGTTTTCTTTTTATTACATTTGGATTCGGCTTTCAAGCAGAGCGCTCCGTGTGTTTGCTTTATCGTGACAAATACAGTCAGGTCCATAAATATTGGGACATGGACACAATTCTTACATTTTTGGCTCCATACACCACAATGGATTTGGAATAAAACAAACACAATGTGCTGTAACCGCGGACTATCAGCTTTAATTTGAGGGGATTTACATCCAATCAGGTGACTGGTGTAGGAATTACAACAGTTTGCATATGTTCCTTCCACTAATGGAATGGGACAGAATAATAATCATAAATCAAACTTTCCCTTTGAAATACTTGGTTACAAATCCTTTGCAGTCACTCAGTTACAGTGTGAAGTGTGAAACATCGCATAGACATCAGCAGACGCTGGGTTTCATCCCTGGTGATGCTCTGCCAGGCCTCTACTTCACTTTCTGCTTGTTCTTGGGGCATTTTCCCTTCAGTTGTGTCTTCAGCAAGTTAAATACATATTCCATCGGATTCAGGTCAGGTGATGACTCTGCAATTTCAGGACATTCCTTTTCTTTCCCTCCAGAAACTCTCTGGTTGCAGCTTTTGCAGTATGCTATGTGTCATTGTCCATCTGCACTGTGAGGCGCCGTCCAATGAGTTCTGAAGCATTTGGCTGTACAGTATATGAGAATCAGATAATATTGCCGGAAATACTTCAGAATTCATCCTGCTGCTTCTGTCAGCCGTCACATCATCAATAAATAAAAGAACCAGTTTCATTGGCATCCATACATGCCCACGCCGTGACACTACCACCACCATGCTTCACTGATGAGGTGGTATGCTTAGGATCATCATCAGTTCCTTTCCTTCTCCATACTCTTCTCTTCCCATCACTCTGGAACAGGTTGGTCTTGGTCTCATCTGTGCATAGGATGTTGTTCCAGGACTGTGAAGGCTTTTTTACATTTAGCAATCTCTAATGTGGCCTTCCTGTGTTTGAGGCTCACCAGTGGTTTACATCTTGTGGTGAACCCTCTGTATTCACTCTGGTGAAGTCTCTCCTGATTGTTGACTGTGACACACATACACCTAACTTCCGGAGAGTGTTCTTGATCTGACCAACTGTTGTGAAGGGTGTTTTCTTCACCAGGGTAAAGCTAGGAACACACGGCTCCATTTAAGCGTACAATCGATGTAAATCAATGAAAATTGACATGGATTGTACCAAAATCGTAGCGCGGACACATGGTACAATCGAGGATTTTAGTTCGATGAAGAGCTTTACATGGATTGAAAAGTGATCAGACTAGTTGGAAAATGATCGTCGAATTGTACCGTGATTGGACTACTTTCTCATTTTCATCGTACAATTGTATTTGATGAAGTGATAGTTTACTGTTTGTAGGGCATCAATGGCATCGAGGATTTTAGTCAATAATCGATGTTCTCTTTTTTTTTTTTTATTCTTTTTGTTGAAATTTTTCCACAGTTACATTAAATCATATAAAACAAATCATGCTATCATCGTAATGTCAAGCAGTAATAAGAATCAGAGATATCATAGTAGTCCTCTCATTGTACTAAGCGTGGTTAGTCCGTATCCAGGTGCTGAGGAGAGCAAAAAAATCACATTCTAACCACATTACTAAGTTCCTGGTATACGTATAGTTTCGAAATTACATTTCCTTTTACATATCAACAGTGTATAAAAGCAGGTGAGAACCAAGAATAAGCATGTTACATCACCTTTGACAGTGCATACAGTACATACAGGTCCAAATCGTGAGTTTTGCAATACATATGTGTCCGGGGAACCTCCCCTGGATAAATCAGTAGATTACTACTACACTAGTCCGTGGTGGCCAGTGTTCATTCCTTACCTAACCATATATCTAAGTTTGGGGTACCTTTCCCTATATGCATCCCATTTGTTATTGTATTTCTTGGTTTTGTTCGCCCCACCTTCAATAGAGTCCAGGTGTTCCTTAGCGTGAAGGTGATGTAGTTGCAACATAACTTGCTGCACGGTTGGGGGGGTCTGGGGATATCCAACTCCTCATAATCAGTCTTCTGGCCGTTAGGAGACAGGTGTGTACCCAGAAGGAGTTCCTGAGCAATGTAGAGGAGGTTGTCGAGGGTACATAGCTAAACAAAAGGAGCAACGGGTCTAGGGTCAGTGTTACGCCTGTGACCCCACTAATAAGGCCAATTACCAACGCCCAAAAGTACGCAATTTTGGGGCAGGCCCATACAGTGAAACAAAGTTGGACCAGGGGCATTGCATTTCGGACATGTGGATATCCACTTAACTTCCCCCGTATATCGATGTTCTCTACATCGATATTGTACTACGATTGTATGACACTATAGCGCACATGGTACAATCAATAAAATACCAAAATCGAGGTTCTTCATCTAATCTTACATTGATTGTATGCTTAAATTGAGCCGTGTTTTCCTAGCTTAAGAGTCATGATCATGGCTAAAAACTCATGTGCACCACACAACTCAATCATGGCCTTGTCATTACTTGTTTGGGAGAACATTTTTATAGTGCACCATACTCCCTATAAATGTTCATGGTCTAGTTCATGTGTTTTTAGTCACATTTCATAGCAAAGCATATTCTTTGTTCCATCACACATGAGAGTGTGATATAAATTTTATAGTATATCTATTAGTTTCAAACAATCAGTAGGGGTGTTCCAAATATTTCAATCATACATCACATTCTGCACCCCGTAATTAACTAAAAAAACGTTGTCCCTAAGGGCGATTACAATCGCGGTGTGGAGATCGCGGGAGATCACTCTCACCTGGAAAGCAGACAGGAAGGGGGGGGGGGGGGGGGGGGGGGGGGTGTAGGAAAGCTGGCCCAACCCTCACGATCACCCCTGATGGCGCCAATAGAGAATGAATGGGTGCAATTAAAAATCAATGAATGGAGAAGGGGTTTTAAACACGTCCATTCATGTCTATGAATGGGGGGCGTTCGGGGGTGACCGCCCACGATCAAAAACGCGGCGAGTCACATTTTAGATAGCTGTCAGATCAAGACATGGTCATGTAACAAGCATCTACCAATGGATTTCCTAGGAGTAGAAGATCCAGGCAGCGCTGCTGTTCCACCTGTCTCCTGTGTTCTCTTCCAATCTACTGTATTTTTCGGACTTTGTCCCCCCCAAAATCAGGGGGAAAAGTGCCTGCGTCTTATGGTCCGAATGCACGATCCCCGTGGCCAAGTCGCGCCTTGGCTTCCTTCCAGCTCTCCAGGCAAAGAGTTTAGCCGGGGAGCTGTCCGGATCTTCCATCTAAACTTTATAATGGCTTATGCCAACAGAGCCCAGAGCCCTGCTAGCATAACCAATGAAGAGAGAGATAGATGAACGGCCATCTATCCCTCTCTTCATGTCCGTGCGAACTGCAATGACCGCAGCTTCCACAGAAACAGTAACAGCAAGATTGGCAGAGGAAGAGCAGAGGAGAGACACTGCAGTTGTCAGCCCCCCTCCTCCCGGTCAGTGTGGAGAATGACGTTGTGCTGTAAGTGTACTGCTGCTAGTGACACCTGCTGGCTGAATTGAATATTGCATTCATTTTATCCATTGCACTAACCCAGTTGATGGCAAAACGTATTAAATATTTTTTTTCTGGTTTTCTGCTCTAAAAACTGGGAGCGTCTATTATCCGCAGGGAGGATAATAATCCTAATGCATGTTACAACGCATTTTGCCCCATCCTGGGGCTTCTTCAGGGAGTGTTGATGTGTTGATGTTGGCAAAGACTGCTACCAATATATCTCAATTGGTAAACAAGAAAATAGAACACGTCAAAAACAACTGCAAAGTCATTGACAACAAATGATTAAACCGTGTGGGTGGACAGTAAATGCTTGTTATTGCTGTGGGAATTCCACCCACACTGGTACCAGGCCGGGTAAGTGGGGGCAAAGAACAAGCACGCCAACTCAACCTCCTCAGCCTAGCAGAGCCTGGAAAAAGAGATTGACACACCAGTGTGGTCCTCCTCCAGGCAATACCAAGCCAAGCAAGCCATACCAGGTTCCACACCATTCCTAGATCAGCCCATGCTGGGTTTGGTTTTGTGCCCACTCAACCTCCTTTAGTCATAGAGCCTAGCAAAGCATTGAAAAAGAGACTGACAACCCAGTGTGGTCCCCCTCCAGGCAATACCAAGCCACCCCATGCCATTTCTGAGATCAGGAGACCCCATGTGGAGGTAGAGAGCTTCTTCCCCACACCTGTGCTGGTCTTGTGAACAGAGATGCTCACTTTTCTTGGCTAGCTGACTTTATGAGTTGATTGCAAAGCTCCTTAACATGACGCATTTTTAGGGTTTTCACATCTATTCTCTACATCTCCAGTAATTTTGGTGCTGATATCATGTTTAGGGGCTTTGCAATTAACTGACAAACCATGATCAAAATTTTTAAAAATAAAAATTCATCTCTAGTTGTGAAGGTCTATGGGTGGGCGGGGGAGGTTCATTGAGGATCCAGATCAACATCCTGTGGAATGAATAGAGGAGAGTGACTAATAATCGCATGCGTTTGCATCCAGCTTAGAGCTGATCTCATTTTTAGTTCTTTCGGACGATCACAATTATTAACTCCAGTTCTGACAAAGAAAAATGTCCACACAGATTCCCTGATCCCGCTCCCCGATGTCCTGACTCTCACTGCTGTTGAGGATATCTGGTGGTCCAAGCCGTTTAAAGAGTAGCAGCTTGACCAAATGAGCAACTAGCAGATTCCTCTTCCCTGTCATAGACACTTCATCTCACTGACTTCTCCTCACCTCACCCCATCTATATCCTTGCAGGAAGGGGAAGGCTCACACACCTCAGGTCTAGTGATGGCCGAACTCTCCGCTTTTCTTCCCCGGGCGAACTGCATGGGTGTTCAGCCCGCCCTGTTCACTGGCGGGAAGAAGGGGACTATTTAGGATCAGAACGATCCGGCCAGTGGAAGAATTCTTCCACCAGAGACCGCAGAGAGAAGCCGGTCTCTAGTGAAAGAAAACCGGCTTAAACCGGAAGTGATGTCACGTCCGGATAGAGAAACCGGGAACTGTCCGTTCCACGTACAGGAAGTGACGCCAGTAACGTCAACTTTCAGTTTTTCAAATCAAATTCCCTGCGAGCAGGCATACATCGGATCTTTTTAAAAGTCCAATCCGCCTGTTCACGGACGGCCCTGGCCAAAAATCAGCCATCAGTACTAGTGATTTCAGATCCACCTCTGGTCAGCGGCCTCTTCAGGCTGCTCGGCAGTAGAGACAACAGGGCTTCACAGGCTCAGCATTACAGCATTACATCAAACACATTCCACAAACATCAGCCAGGGCAATCAACCCCTGACCTGGAATACACAGCAACACATCCCCAGGAGGGGGACTCCAGGGGAGAAGATCCTGAATAGTGATGGCCTGAACTGTTCGCCGGCGAACTATCCGCGCGCGAAAAATCGCATGTTCGCTGTCGCGCATTTTGCGAATATATGGCGAGTTCGACCCGCCCCCATCTTTTGCTTGAAGAAAACTTTGACCCTGTGAGTCACCAGTCAGCAGACTAATCCAGCCAATCAGCACCCCCCCACCTCACGGACAATCCCAACCCTATAGCATATAGCAAGGAGGGAGGACGCCATTTAACTATGCTGATGTTGAAGGAGGACAGTCAGATCATAGAGCTGCTGCGCTGGCATAGTGAACTATTAGCTAGGCAGTGTCTTCTACAGTGTGACTCTTCTCATTGCTCTTACTCTGCTGTCAGGACAGAGTCCTGAAAAGACCCCAAAAGCCCTTTTAGGGCTATTTTTTTGCTAACCTGTTGCCTGCTGGCTGGCATGCCAGCTGCTGCAGTGAATCAGTGATCCTGCAAGCCACATATACACAGGCCTACTGCGCAGTGCTCATATCTGGTGGCACTTTGTTACTAGCCCAGGGGATTTTGTCACCCCTATTTTAGGGTATAGTACCTATGCAGGCTTTCCGTCCCTTACAGCCTTGTGCCAATTGGTGTGTGTGCCCACACTGCCCAGTGCCCACCCAACGTTATCTGGTGGAAATTGTAACCCCAGGGGAATTTTTTTCACCTATGTAGGGTATTAATAAAAAGTGCAGGGCTTCCGTCCATACAGCCTTGTGCCAACTGTCCAGTGCCCACCAGAGTTATTGATGCCACAGGGCCTTGTACGCAAAACAGATAAAAATGACAGGCAGAGGCAGACATCCGCAGGGGTCGTGGGTGGTCGTGGTATTTCCTTTGGCCTAGAATAATGGCCAGTGTTCAGAGGCCACTTACCGTCAACACAAGAAATGCTGGGGACTTAGTTGACTGGTTTACCAGGAGGACACCCAATTTCCACATCACCACTTGACCTGGACACACCATCCTATAAGTTGCCACTCACCTGCCGCCACCCAAACTAGAACCACAGCCGCTACATTTGACCCATCAGAGGAGTGTTTTCAACACCTTTGAAGAGGAGATGAGTGATGCTTAAACCATTGTTGACAGAGCATGTAGATGACATGGACATGCTCTGACAGGTAGCATCACACCACATGGAGGTGCGTGTTTTGTGGTGATACGGTGATGTACCCGCTGCTGCTTCCTTGTGAGGTGTCAGATAGAGAAGTGAAGCGGTTGATGATGATGACGATTGTGTCGTGGATGTCAGTGGGTGCCCACACACCAAGAGAGTAAGAACAGGGTGATGATGAAAGTGTCAGATGGAGAGACAGAGAGGAGGAGGAGACGAGTTGTAAGCAGGGGCAGGTCATCACAAGGAGCTAGTGGCACGTCAGGAGCATGTATCGGCACCTGGGGTCGCAAGAAGCACGCCAATCACCCCATGCTGTTGCCACCACCAGTATGCAGTCAGTGCAAAGCTCAGCAGTGTGGCATTTTTTTGTGTGTCTGCGCTGATAGCAGCGTCGATTGCCATTTGCACGTGTGTAATAAGATAATGAGTCGTGGGGAAGTCCAAAACTCACCCTCGGTACAAAGATTTGGAAGGCAATGAGATCCGCATCACCAAACGCCTTTGGGATCAACACATGGCTACAAGCAGGACACACATCAAAGCCACCCTCCTCCTCCTGTCCCAGCTCTTCAGCCACTGCAACCATGCGTCCTCCTTGCCCCCTCTCAACCACCAGCCACTTCGCCTCTCGCTTTGAGCAGCAGCTCATCTGGCACGGCAGGTGTCAGTGAAGGACATGTTTGAACGCAAGAAAATAATTCCAATGTCACCCTTGCCCGGCGTCTGACAGATGCTTGACGGAGCTCTTAGCCCGCCAGCTTTACCATACCAGCTGGTGGAGTCTGAGGCCTTCAAAAAATTTGTGGCTTATTGGGACACCGCAGTGGAAGGTACCACGGTCGAAAAAAAAAATCCCAAACGGCAATCCCCAATCTTTCCCTTGTGGAAAAAGAGTCATGGCATCTCTGGCGTACAGTGTTGGGCAAAGGGTCCATCTGACCACTGATACCTGGTCTGCAAAGCACGGTCAGGGCAGGTACATCACGTACATGCGCATTGGGTGAAACCTGTGACAAGCTGCCCAGCATGGGAATGGTGGCTCTGAGCCGAGTTGGTGACAAAGCCAAGACTTGAGGCAGGCTGCTGCCCTCTTATACACTCCTATTTCATCTCCTCGGCTGACCTCTTCTCTGTGCGCTTCTGGCTCATCATCATCTGCATCCGCAGCTCCCCAGGGGCTTATCCACATGCCGGATACGACAGTGCACGCTGTTTGGGGATGACTTGCCTGAAAGCAGAGAGCCACACCGGACAGCGCTCCTGTCCGCCACTTAATGCACAGTAGCTCAGTGGCTGACCCCGCACCAACTGGGGATGGCAATTAGTGGTGTGTGACAAACGGAAGCAATCTGTTGGCGGCATTGAATTTGGGCAAGTTGTCACATATGCCGTGCATGCACATGTCTTAAATCTCATTGTGCAACACTTTGTGGCAACGGACCCAGCATACAGGAGGTCCTCAAGCAGGCTAGGAAGGTGTGATGCCCATTTCAGGCGTTCCACACGGCTATGGCGAAGTTTTCTGAAATTCAGCGGCGAAAAGGAACATGCCAGTGAGGCGCTTGATTTGCGCAGTCCGACTCGTTGGAATTCAACACTCATATGTTTGACCGCCTGCTCCAACAAGAGAAAGCTGTCAATGAGTATCTGTATCACCAGGGTGCTAGGACAGCCTTGCGGAGCGGGTATTTTTTTGCCATTTACTGGACGCTCATGCGCACTGCCGTAGGCTCATGTCGTCCTTTTGAAGAGGTGACAAACCTTGTCAGTCGCAGCAAAGGCACAATCAGCAACCTCATCCCATTTGCCTTTCCTGAGCTTGCCCTGCGAAGAGTGTGGATCGGTGTGGATGTGCGGTGAAGAGGAAGAGTTATGGTCACCATCACACCAGAACAGCCTTGCAGCTCGCTTGCCGGACCTGCGGCAAGTGGAAGAGGAGTCTGAGGAGTCAGAGGGGGAAGGGGGCTTTCAGGAGGGAGGAAGACCAACCTCAGCAGGCATCCACGGTGCTCCTTGTGGTCACTATCTGGGAACGTGTGTTGTAGTGGTGGGGGGAGGAAAGACCTCAATGACATCAGTGAGGAGGAGGGAACTTGATTGAGTAGTCGGCATCCATCCTGTGCAAAGGGTCTTTCATGCTGTCGTGCCTGTGAGTGATCCTGTATCAAAAGGATGAAGGAGACGATCTGTACTGGGTGGCCAACTACTAGACCCCGTACAAGCAGAAGTAGTGGGAAAATGTTACCGGCTTCCCCGCAGGTCTGAGAGGATGCAGCAGTTTAGAGCTAGGGCTAACACATCTGCTCTATACACCGCTTTTAAGGGTGAGTCACAGCACAACGTGACTCTACTAGGGGAGAGGTGACACTAATCCTCCTGCTACCACGACCGCGCGGCAAGGAACAGGGAGCTTCACAGACGTGCTGTTGAGGAGGACAATGCGGAGCGTTTTTAAGTCTACGATCGCCACAGCCTCGGATCCACCCTGAGAGAAGACACTGGACCGACATGATCGCAACTACCTGGCATTTAACTGCAGATATTGACACGTGAGAAGCGATGACCCTTGACTACTGGGTGTGCAGACTTGACCGTGGCCAGAGCTATCCCAGTTCGCTTCTTGAACTTCTGGCCTGTCTGCTTTAGTGTCCTGCCAGAAAGGACCTTCAGTGCTGCAGGCGGCATAGTGCAGAGAAGCGAAGTCGCCTCGGTCAAAAAAGTGTGGATCACCTCACCTACTGAAGATGAACGAGGCATGGATTCCGAAGGGACTGACAGTGGGGGGATAGTTTGCTAGCAAAAGGCCTGATTTTACATGCCTTGGCCTAAAAATGGTCCCCACCACTGCATACCGCATACCGACTTGAATGAATCCTCCGCACCAAACTAGGGTTCAAGCCGCAATGTTTCATTTTCCATTCTGCTGGTAAAACATTAATTTCTGGCCGCTGCTACAACAGCGGCTGTACCATACATCATTTTTCTGTGAAATGTAAATGACCAATTTTATGGAAAGTGACTGCCTAATTTTTGGCTCTGGCGTGTGGCTGCATTAAAAAAGGCCCATACATGTGCCACTCCCCTTCGTGATCGCTACCTTGTCGTGGGTGAAGGGCTTGGTATCACAATGAGCGATCACCTCAATGAGTGTGTTGGCCTATGTGGCACACACCAGATGAGAAGGCGATTGCTTCTAGTGATCGACCAAAAGCGATCGGTGAAAATTTGTCGTATGAAAAAACAATTTTTTTGGATACAACTACGGTGCCCCAGGACCTTAACGCACAATGGTTACCTCACCTGAGAACTGAGACTGGTGAAATCCTCCAAGACCCCCTCTAGGAGTGAGTCGAAACTTTTATTTTTTTTGTGACAGAGCAAAGTCAGGTTTGTGGAGGGTCATACAAAGGAGTAAATCAAACACGGTCAAGGGGATAACTCATGCACTTTTTCCATGTATCATTTTAGAATCCTTGGTGGGATTTTATTGCGTGAAAAAAAAATTCTGGGAGTTTGCAGGATTCCCTCTGTCTGTCATGTCAGGTGTTGACCCTTGAAACAACTTTCCCAACACTATTGTGGCCAGAAAGGGTCCTTGTTGTTAATCAATGGCTGGGGTCGCGGTTCGCGACTTTTGCGCTAGTTCGGTCCCGTTCACGAACGGCAATTCCGGTTCGGCCATCACTTAGTTGAATTCACTCCTCTGTCTTGGAGGGCAGTTAGTGTTGAGTTCTATTGTAAGTCAGATGATGGGGGGGGGGGTGCAGTATCTATCAAATACAACTAGTCATGTTGGAACCTCCTATCACAGGCTCTCAGCGTTTTTTTTTTTTGTTTTGTGTGTGGGTTGTGTACGAATGTGAGGAAGTCCAGCAAGTTCAATCATATCAGCTGTTACATGAAATGGAATCTATACTGTGAATTAGTATTATTTTGTTTATTATTATACCTCATCTGGGTTTGACTTTGTCTTGGATCTTCTATGAAATGGTCTTGTTTCTGTGATTGTTGACCACAATTATTGAGTTTTTTGAGAATAAAATCATTGACCAAGAAGAGTCAGATAGTTTATAGATGTCCGTCAGTGTGGGCGAGTTTCCAGCAGTTCAGACAGATTTAATTGTGTGAGTTGTATGGAAACCAGAACATATTATTTATGATGAAAACTGTACAGACAGAATAATGCTGTATCTCTATTCACACTAGACGCACACGCCACCGTCATACAGGGAACACATATATGTCGTGTTATAGGTAATTATCTCCATGGATCACAGTATGTATAACGTGAGAGTCCTTCCTCCACCTGGAAACTTCCAGATCATTTTCCTGACACAAATCTTTTAGTATTTTACTGACGCTTCTTCTAGATGTAGAGGTGACATCACAACATCTTCACACAGACGATTATTCTGTGAAAATATAAAAATGACATAAAAAGTTTACTGTTGAATGGGGAATGTGGCTCGCTGAAGCATATTCTCCAGTCACGTTTGTGTTTTATTGTTACATTACACAGTGTGCCACACAGCCCATTCATGGGGAGCAATGATGGTGAAATTGGGGGTTCTCTGCTACATTTTATAGTGTGCAATATGTCCATTCATGTCCATTGCATTGTGATACTTATTTGGTATTTTCGCCTTGCTATCAAAAACAATGGGTGTGCATTGGATGTGTTTTTTTTAGATCTATGTACTCTACTGAAATCATTGATGAAAAAAAAAGAAAAAAAATGTATTAAACACCCCGAAATATGCTTGACTTTTACATGTGTTTCATAAAAAAAACTCAGCGGGGCCTTGGCTTAAAGTGGATTTTAAACTCAAATAAAAAAAAACACACACACACATTAAACAGACACAATACTCACCTGTCAGCAGTTCAGATGCTGGAAAACTGCTACACAAAAAAAAAACCGCACACTATACTCACTTCACTTGCTTGCAGTTCTCATGCCTGCATCTTAGCTACTGGAGACATGCAGACTTCCGCCCTCACTGCTCCCCCTTTACTTCACCTCCCCCTGTCTCCTTTCTATGGAGCTGCAGAGACTTGCAGGGGGGGGGGTGTGAAGAGGGGGATCAGCTGCTGACAATTTCCTGCAGCTGCGGACGATTTCCTGCCTGGGAGAGATGTCCCAGACACCACTTTGGCTGCCTAGGTGTGAAGTAATGCAGTGGGAGGGGAGAACTCGTGACAAGTTCCTTTCCAGCTGTCAGAATAAGATTTTTTTTTGAATTAAGGATGTCAGCAATATCAGCTGAGCTCCCAGGTGGTAGGTCCAGGTAGCTTTAAGTGTCCACTGCTCCTTCTTCCCTGGAGGGAGCGAGTGGAGCCCAGCCCAGATACTGCCTCATGCCTGGATGTTCTCCTGGCTCTTGGGGGGAAGGGGTTTTGCTGACGGAGGGTGGATGCCACAACAGCATCCATACACAACTCCAACACATTTCGCAAATATTGCTGCGGATATTCGCAATTTAGAATATTCCAGATATTGTGCACTGGAAAGCTTACGGCCATACATTGCGATAATATAATCTCTTTGTAAATACCGCATTGTGTTAAAGCAAAATAAAGTACTACCATTATGTAGGGTCACCTGAAACGGCATGCGGGAGCTAACACAGGTGATGCAGCACTGCCGCGAGTCAAGTCCAGAGCACATTAGATTTACAGTTATATTGATCCTATAATGTGTTCTTTTGTGAACCAGTGTGTAGTGTTGGCTCATTCTGTGTGTTTTCCCACTTTCTGTTTTGCACTTAAAGCGGACCTACCACCGGGAATCTATGTTTTCATGAATGGCACTAGAAGGGCCAATAATAGGGAGGAATGCAGTGAAAAAACCATAAACTTACCTCTAATGAACAATTTAAGAAGATAATTCGGCAGATCTTCTCACTTCCTGGTTCATTGTCGGCAGAAATAGGCAGCACGTCAAAGGAAGCAGTGATCTGCTTTGAAAATTCCCATAGAAGATCACTAAATGCCCCCCAGTGGCCACCCACGATATTGCATCCCCAGTTCCATGTGTTGCCTTCAGCGAACCAGGAAGTGAGGGGAGCTGTGGGGTTATCTTGTTAAATTGCTCATTACAGGAACGTTTTTGAGGTTTTTTTTATGCATTCCTCCCTATTATTGGCCCTTCTAGTTCCATTCATGAAAACATAGATTTCTGGTGGTAGGTCCGCTTTAAATGTATCACAAAATTCATGGTATTAATCTATGTTTTGTTTTATTGTGATGTAGACTGTTATAGAGAACTTGTTAAGGTTTTTCATTGTTGGACACTTGGGTTCCTCTGCTGCGTCTGTGTGTTTATGGCATCAAATGACTAGTGGATGCAACTCTGACTTTAGTGGTGGATGACGGGAATCGGTAAAATCGGTAAAAGAGTTTAATGCTCGACTATGGTGGGGGAAGGGATGCCTCCTGGATGGGATTTTTCTGCCCTGGCGGGTAAAATGTGGACCTCTTGGAAATGTGATGAATGATTGGATGGAATGATGGTAACCCTAGGTGGGGGTAGGTCGGGTGAGGTGTAACACTCCCACACATGAGCGGAATACACGTGTGCTATATATAAAGCGGGCCATAGATGTCTCGATCTCTCGTGCTGAGGTCGATCGTTCACAAATCGATGCATGCATAAAGTGAGCGAAAACCGAAACGGTGAGAAATCGCACAAAAAATCTATCGTGCAGGGATCGGACATGTCTGGAAATGTTAGTTGATCGATTGTGAATCGAAGGACGTTGTTAGACTTTTTATCGATCGACCCATGGAGGCCTCATCCCACTTCTATCACTTCCGACCGCACTTTTTGTGTTTTGTTGACTTTTAGTTATGTCACCGATCGATCGGCAATAATTCAGCGATAAGTCCGATACCAAAAGGATCCACTTTTCCATCGATGTACGACTTATGATCGAATCACATGCCACGATCATTTCAAAATATGTTCTCTGGGAAATCAAGACGTCTATGGCCAGCTTTAGGGATCATTTCCTGCCAATGCCATCAGATGAATGGATGTGGATAACAGATAAATAGTGATGGCCGAAAAGTTCGCCCGGCGGACAGTTCACGGTGAAAATAGAATGTTCGCAGTTCGCAATGCCGGCGAACATTATAGGTGTTCAACACACCCCCTATACCTTAACATGGAGACAAAGTGCTACCCCTTACCCTATAGTCAGGTGGGACAGTACAGCCAATAAAGTTTTTTCCTCCTGGAGGACACCCCACCCCCTTATAAAAGAAGCAGCCCAGCTGCCATGTTACATTTCTCCTGTGTCTCCAGTACTAGATAGATAGGGAGAGCTGCTGCTGATTGAGGGATAACTGAGATACTTTGCTACTATAATCCATCCGGTGATCTGTAGCTAAGGTGTTCTGTTACATGTAGTTCATCATTACTGAGCCACACAAGTC